>JAQFZC010005857.1:0-13422 GCA_034695205.1 Dicyrtoma fusca
GGCTGCCAAGACGCGTGTGAATTCCATCATTATGTCCAACATGTGGCCAAAAATGGAACGAAACCACCTCTTTTGGCTGCCACCAAAGTGGAGTCCTTTCTGTCGTACAATCTGTCGACTTCACCATCAACAAGGAGGAAAGGAGCGGGAGGATCGGGCTTTCAATTGGACCTTCGTTGGCCTGAGAGTGATGGTTACCTCGTCTATAGTGTTGTCCAACACGTTCGTCTCAAAAACACACGCCTGGGTTGGACATGGAGACTCCTTGAACAAACGACAATGGGGAAAATCTCATTAACTTTCTCAGAGAAACCGAAAATTGAGAACATTCGAGTTTTGGCCGCAAGTCCAGTCCACCTAGTTCATGTATTTAGTCGAGAAAAACCTGGTGGTGGTGATGGTGGTGGTATGGAGCCGAAGCCACGTTCAGATCACCATAATAGTGAAGTTGGGAGGGGAAGCCTCCTTAAAAGTGAAGATGAACAGAAGCAGTCCACGGCGGATTCCTGGCACTTGAGGAAAGTTTCGATGGTACACCAAAAGTTTCTTGTCGTCACGGAAATCAGTTGGGATCTCCCAGAAAATAAATCCCATGTTGAAGCGTCTTTTTCCACAGCCCGTCTCCATGCGAATGCCAAGGACAAGTCGAAGAAAGAAGGAAATGACACCCAACGCAACGGTGCTCTTGAAGAAGCTGTTGCCTCAGGATTTACACAAAAAGAGAACAGCAGCAGCAGCAACAACAACAACAACAACAAGAGTAAACACAGTCACAACTTTCTCCTAACTTGGGAAGTGTCAGGTGGAATTTTAAAAGGCAATATGGTGACGGAGTGCGACAGGAGATGCGACGTCACTATAAGTCTCTGGCCAGACACTATCTACTCTATTCAGGTATGAATTTTAAATATTCTGTCAGCGCAACTTCACCCAACTAATTATTTGTTTCCATTCCCTTCCTTTTGTCAAGTTGAGCCGCTAGGCTTACGAAAGATTACTTTGGAAGAACTTGAATACATTATACTATCGTTTCGCTACTCCTCCGCAACCGTGGAGAGAGGGAACCCTGGTGCATACCGTACCTATAGGTACTTCTAAGATCCGTTACCCAACGTATACGGCTTTAATTTATGTGTTGTTTTCCTTATTCGTTTAACCCGAAATGGAATTTCGGGTGGACCGAAAAAGGGGAAATTGCTTTTACTTTGATAATCTTTTCGATGAGAAGAGAACGGAGCAAGGAAACAAATTTCATGCTGAAACTGTGGTAGTTGTGGCTTGTGGATACTTGTGTATATCAGCATTTGCCTCTGCTGTCTTCCCACGACGAAAATTAATGTTTTCCGAGGAAATGATTCCCTAGTTTCGGTTCGAAAAACTTTTTAATTTCTTAACACATATTTAAAGCGAAGTTTCCCTACTACATAAGTTCTTGCAAAAATACAGAGCTTTATAGTATGCAGAAAGTCCTCTATATGTACATAGAAGGAATGTTTCCAATTTTGTTTAAATAAAATATGGCACTGTAGGACGTGAGCTGAAGGTCAAAGGCCACACGAGGCAGCCAGGGCAGGGGTCTGATGACACTAATGTGGATGCCGTTGACAGCTTACGTCAACCCGTTAAGATCTCTCTTGTCATAGCTGTAGATAGGAAATCTAGTTAAGTTGCTACGAAATATCTATCTGTACATGGATTAACTCAACCTGATTTTTCATGAACGGGAAGGAAAATCTAATTTGTTTCTCTACAAATATTTTGAAACTAGCGTAAATAAAGTGAGACTGGAGATGGGAAGGGATGAGGAAAAAGTAGGTAGTAGGCTGCTGCTGCTGGCTGCTGCTTACTGCTTGGAAAGGAAAGACAAGTCGTATATTTACTCAAAGAATCTGTCCATGTGCAAATGCTTACAATTTAGAAGTTGTCTCGGGATATTTGTTAGTTTTATCCTTTGACTTTTGGCTACAAGTACAAATATTTAGGTACGTAACTTTTGCGTTAAGTAAGTTAGGTTTTTAGAAGGATGAGGATAGAACCTCCAGGAGGAGACTCGTACGTACACTGGACTGCAAGTATATGAGCTTGAAGGACGTAATAATATTCTACCAGCGTTGTTTTACTTTCGCAAATCAATATTAGTCTCCAGAACGATCTTCATCTGTAGTCATTCCTTACTTGCTTATATATGGTATGCTGTGTCTGCTACTCTTATTCTATTTCAAGAATGTAGTCTGGCTACCTATTAATCTCCGGCTTACTTCCACCCAAGTCTTGGAAGGGAATAGAGCAGGTTCATATAAGTACTAGCCACCCTATCCGAGCCCCGTCTGATGATTCCCTATCGTAATACTTAGTAATTGTACTGTGGGATGTAGGTACGTATATATTTCCTTTTACTTTACTTAGCTTATTGCCAGCCCTTGTAAAAGTCGTCTTCTAGACTTTTACTGTAGCCTATACAGCACTCTGAGTAGATAAAGGCATCAGCATTGCCATCAGTAGCAGTCAGCCAAATTCTTTCCCTTTCGCTGTAGGCTTTAAATGTTTTAATACCTTAACACTTAATTAATTTGTCAGATTCATTTCATGTTTCAGCATCAGCCCCTACTATGCTCTAAATATTATAACCACAGTCATACTATGTATATAGTACATCCACTACGCATCTATGCCAGTGACTATCATTATAAACAGAATGTCTGAAACGTGTTCCGTTTTTAGGATCCGTGATGTTGATGTATTTTGTACTATCTCTGTTCTTGGTAGTAAGTTGTTCAGTCCTGCTTCGAGTTGACTGGTGTACGTAACACGACGGAACACGAAACAGACACACGGCTCGAGTGGGCTTCGAATTACAAATTGAGTCTGTGAGTAAATAATGAATTCCAATTTTATCCATGAATAGTAAAAGAGAATTGATTTTAGAATCGTTTTATTTTCTCGTATTAAACAAGGATTAGAGGATTACGTCCGGAATTACGTCATAATAGATAACTATCCTTGAGATCCCGTCGACTTAACTCCAAATGCGTACTCTGCATACATACCGAGGGATTTTACCTTGCTATGCATGTGGATCCCATGGATGCGTAGCCGTATAATTACCTACAACATCCTTACTCCTTAGCTGTGTACTGCCACTCTAAACTGTTAGGAAACACTTGCATGAGCCAAAGGATGAAGCACTGCAGGTACTATATACCTACCTGGACGTATACTACGCTAAAAATTTTAGGTAAAGCCTCTGAAGGAAAACGTTTATTTTATTTTTCTTCCCACTGAAATTCCATTATTTACATTCGCGGTGACGGTGTATGTGAGCGTAAAACCGCTCCTGTTGGATCGGGGATTTTCAAGAATGAATGAGAGTGTACTGCAATTGTGCGGATGAAAAGGAGTTGAAATGTTAACCAGGACTTACCCTGCACAACAAATAAATAAAGTGTGTTGTAAGCCGTGGAAAGTGGAGTGAAAGGAATATATATACATAATTTGTATTTTACCCATTAGGTCTCGCTTACGAAGGGAGGGTATTTTCATTAATTTTCCATCAAGCTGAAAAACGTTGCTTTCTCCATGTAACCATGGGATGCTGTCACAGTTCATTAGAGTACATGTGTAGTGCCTAAATTTATTCTGCTATTTACCGTAGTTGCTCTGAGCTTTAACACTATAGAAATAAGAATAATAATCGGGATCCGAACTGCACTGTGTTCTACAAGCTAAACTGTAACACTCCAGACCCTTGACTAGTAGGTACTTGTCCAGGTTCATGGGAAAGGCTGTGGCGTGACTGTGACTGTACGTAAGGTGTGTAACCAATGTGCAAATTAAATTTGCCACGCGAATGGTTCCACTAGTTCCACATCCGCTCGACTTTTCAACCACGATCCCAATTCACATCTCTGTGGTGGTGGTGATGATGCGAGGCAGTGCTCCAGAGTCCTGAGCTACACTCACTTCTGGAGCTAGATTAGAGATGAAATGAAATAAAATAACTGGAATGCATTTTATTTGGTCTCCTCATTTGGCAGCACATTGAGTTTATCTCAAATCAACCGTATTCCCTTCCCGTACGTCTCTCATATTGTGGAATAGTTGGCATTCCCGAACGCATACCCCAACTCTCTACACAGATAGATACATAGATGTGGGAAGCTACGTAGCGTAGGCTCCTTCGTGTGTAGAGGGATAGAAGACGGTGGAATTGTGGGATACTCTCCGCTCAGTAGTTAGCAAACTACCACCGGAGCGGATATGATATAAAGGGAAGTAGAACTAAGTCAATTTAGCTGTCCGTCCATTCTCTCGATTCCTATCTCCTCTCTTCTAGACTCTCCTTTTTTTTCCTGGTCGGAGTTTGGGATTTGGGACCCAAGTTTATTCTCTTTTCTATCTCTTTCTCTGTACATGTCTTTGAAGCCAAGTTAGAATGAAATGCTTTGTAGCTTTGACCCACACTGCATAATGTAGGTAGGTACAGTGATTCCATCCGACGGAGTCGGATCTTCTTTGAAATAACATTTAAATGAGATGCGTACATAAATACCTCCCTATCCGACATCCTACCCAAAAGTATTGGAAATTCAACAACTTTGTATTTTCCGTATTTTGTAAGCCTTTGGGCTGTAAAGAGAGTAGAACCTCCTCTACCTTCCCAATCTATATACAGAATATACATACCTAATGAGATGAAAGGGAAAGGGAGTGGAGTCAGCGGATTTTTTTTACTTTGTCCTATTCGTCCCACGCCTCGTACCTGTAGGCGTTATAGTTCCACATTAGTCTAAACGTCTAGAGGTATATGTCCCTTGTGTGGACTTTGTAGATTTCCTCCTTTTTTTACAAATTTCATCTACAACTTTTTTCTCCAATAGTTTGCCAGCGGGAATAAAAGCTACTCTATCTATAGAATCAAGAGTCATCTTTAACATGGCAGTCAAGCCTCAAGAGTGGCCAATATACACATTTTTTTTCGGCATTTTATGGTTGAGTGAAACTTACACTATGCATGTAATACATTTGAAACCCTTTTCTACTCCATTCCGTGTGACAGTGGCAATTGTAAACTCATACAAGCCATCGCCTCCCCAGCCTCACATTTTCCCTATGAAAAGTGTGAGAAATCCAAACCAAGGCTAGCGACTACCGACGTGGGCATAGGATGCGAGAGTTTAAACAATCAAATATGCAAGCGTTGAGGTGGGGAAGACGGAGATACATAATGTGTGACATATAGGACATCACCAAGACGAATATCTTCTTTCTGCGTTCGCCACACTCGCTCTCGCGCTTTGTTCCTTCAAGGAGGAGGCGACCGTGGGCTTGAGCTCGGAATGGGAATGGAAATGGAAATTTTCATAGAAAATGAAAGGAAATGGTGCGGGTGAAACTAAAGTCAAACAGAGAGAGAGAGAGTAGAAGAGCAAAGGAAACTTTTTGCAGATGAATACCTTTTATAAATACCTTGGAACTTTTGATAAAATTCTCTCTCTGTCTGTTTCTCTGTGATCTTAAAAGTTGAATGTGAATCTGGAGAATACCGATTGCAATTGGTAATGTAAATATTGGTCTTTCCAAATTCTGTCTTTTCATCTTCATCTAGACATTGTAGACGAGTTGTGAAAGAACTATTATTGTTATTATTATTCTTTGTGGTCGAGTAGGGACACCTACAAAATCTATAAGAAGTTTCTGCCTGTGCCTGGGCACAGTTTCTAGTCTCCCTTGAGACTACCAACCTATGATGCGTGCGTAGGTTCGTTTACCTATACCTACCGACGTAGCACTGTATTTACTTTAGGCTGATTCATAAAGTAGATGGGACGCACACAGTCTTGTCATGTCAGTGAGCTAATCGTAAGTTCTTTGGGTAATTTAGGTGGAGCACAAAGGAACGGATGCGTCATTTTATCTTTGGACCGTCAGTCACTCCGAACAATTTGTCCATAATATGTATTATTGACTGTATTGAATTTATGACCGCTCGTTGCCTTTCCCATTTCCTTTTTGTAGTAACTTTTGACGTTAGAGTGGGTATGTACAGGATGGCAATAGCAAGGAAGTGGTGATAATGAAAGATATTTGCCTTTGTAATTGTTCCGATGTCTCATTCACATCCCTCAGGATGTATCATTGATGCACCAGGAAGAGAATGAGTGTTCTATTATGCGCATTCACACTAGTGGAAAAAATGCCCAACTTTAGGAAATCCTGACTGACAGTGTTATTTTCAGTGGCATGTTTCCCCATATTGTTATAAAGTACGCAACGCAAGATTATTTTCCTTCTTGCTTACAATTTGCCTAAGAGTTATCTTTATGAAACGGTGGTTTTAAAAAACGCTAATTGTTGTTGGATAGATTGCATGTTAAATTTATCCAAGTAGCAACGTTGTAGTACAAATAAAATCATCCTCGTGAGGGTCGAAAGTACTAAAGAGATGCTGATGCAGGAGCCTGAGTTTCTGAGTAGAGGGTTTATGACACCGTTACGTTCCCCCAAATATCCTACAGGCATAGCCAAAGTAATCAGATTTTGTAAGCGTACGACTTGTGATCGGAATGAATATGTTATTGTAGCGCATGGAGCGCACTGGCAATATTTTATCCAAGGAGAAAAAAGATATGAAGGTTTTATGTGTGTCATTAATTTCCTCTCATCAGGTGGGATTGATCGAGGAGAAAACAAACGGGTCAGAGAGTCGTCCACTAAATCCTTGGGAGTTCGAGGGTGAGCCAAAGGTTACCATGAAGAGTTCCTTCCTTAGTGTGAATACTAGTGATGCGGTGTATCTAAACCCTTCCGTGGAAAACAATGAGTCAGACATTCAATCGGATTCAAGTTCGAGTGTGCTTCACAGTGCTTCTTCTTCAACCGCAACAGCTCATCAGCCGATGGACACGTCTTCGAAGAAGGTTGAGCCGATCTCATCATTTTCAAGAATACAGCAGGCGGCCGCAGCTTCCCAAGTCGTCAGTATTAGAGAGAACAGTAAAAATTTAACGACGAACCATGAACTGAAATGTGATTCGTCGTCAAAGCCCCTGAATTGGTTGTGTCCATCAATATCTATTGCAGATGTGCTATTTTTCTGTAGCACTTATGGTCTCCTTCTTATCTTTTTTATGATGTTTTGTCTGTGGAACTCCTGCCAACGTTATTTTTATAATTACAATCAATTTGTGAGTCACTTGAGACTAAATAGCGACAAGAAATGTAAACTTGCTCTACTCCGCGATCCTCAAGAAAATATTGATCATTTCCCCGAAATTACAGATCCTGGTAAGATGATGATTTTGTATATCTTTTTAATCTATTAAACAATTCTTTTCTGCGGTTAAGTTAGTAGATAATTTGTAGTCGAATACAGATAAGCAGGTTGAAATGCTTCATAGCTGTGGTTGGACTGTACTTATCCGAAAATAAACTGTTTTTCACAGTAAGACTCACTGCAAAGCTAAAGTTACATCACTATACATACTCCCTATTGCTAGGATCTGAAACAAGAGACGTGTTTTTTCGCCACAACTTAATACATGGCCGTTTACTAAGTACATAAATACCAAAGTCCTTGCATGGCTTTGAAAGGTCTTTGGTATTTATGAGAGAGTGAATGTAGTGAGAACGATTGCTTAAATTCTAAACAACAACTGTTCAAATTTTATCGTTTTTAGTATCTTGATTTTGTTTAGGTATGTATGAATCGTTAATTATTTAAAAGGAAAAAAAAGAAAAAGAGCTGGCAAAAATTGCATATGTAATAGTTTGTTAATTACCTAGTTGAATGACGGACGGCAACTGCATAGCTTTCCTTTCAACTAGTCATGCTAATAGTCGTGCTTTTAAAACAACTACACCAACGATAAAAGGTTTAACATATGTAGGAACATGAACAAAGTTATTTGTAAAAATACCAACTTTTGTAGTTTCCAAATTATGTGGAAAATAATGTGCAAAAATATTCAGACTGGATGAATTGGAGGAAAGATACGTACGTAGGCATGTATGTGTGTGAACTGGTATAGTCTTAGATAGTAGTTAGCCAAAGTAAACTACGTGATACGATAATTTCCCTGGCACAGGTAGTGTTAGTGTTTGAATTGTAGGGATAAAAATAGAATTTCCAGCTTGTCTGAATGAATTGGTGGAAAAGTTGATGTAGAAATTTACTAACTTTTGTCAGGGTGGAGGAATATAAGGTGGATTTTAATCCCCGAGTTTTCACTGTACTACAAACTCCTATCTACTGATAGTTCTGCCTCTCTCTCTCGCTTTCTCTCTCTGGTCCTAGTCTAGTCAATGTGCAGTGGCTCTATGGATAGTTCTGACGTGAAAATTTTGGTTGTATCAGCAGAAAGTCACCCCAAAGAGCGAAAAAAAATCTCGACTTTCTTGAGTCGTAGACGTAGTAAAAGTCGTTTCAAGATCCTTCAGAATATTATACAAGGAGGTTTAGACTTTCTTACGATTAGATTCTGTGGCCGTATCTCCGTGAGTAAAATCTGCAAATCTTGTCATATTCTTAGTCCGTGCCTACAAGAAGACGAAACCACACACTCCACAGCTCAGTTTGGGTAGTTCTTGGGAGTCGTAATATATTGTAAAAGTACACTTTTCCTTGGTAGCATCTTGCTTGTTCTTCCCAGTTTTTGGAGAGGAGATATCGAGCTTGGGAGAGAGAGACCTAGTCAGCAGCATGAAGCTCGTGTAGAGAAAGAGAGAGAGAGAGAGAATGAGAATCCATTAGTTTAGGAGCGTGAGTCAAAACGACGTCAGCTTTCATTTCTCAACGAGTGCCACTACTTACTACTCGGAGCAAAGTCAACTTTAAGGTGGTCTGGTACTTCTTACGATTTAATAGTTTAACTTATAACCCCGACTACATATGGCTTCATGCTCCATGTGTTTAAAGGGCACACTTAACTTCTCATGTTCTTTATATGGGAGATGATATTATTATACTTGATATCTCCTGCCTGCTTACTCTCCCGCTTCCACGTTAGCTGCCACTTTACTTTAGACTTCACGCAACTCTTTGGCTCGGGCAACATTCACCATTCACCTACTCTCCTCACTCCTGCCTACATCATGGGATCTCTCTCTCTCTCTCTCTCTCTCTCTCTCTCTCTCTTTCTTTCTCTCAAGTAGTATCAGCAGTTTGTTTCCGCGCCCGTTTCCATTAGAACATTTCCATAAAAAAGAAAAAGTGGACTTATGTATTTCCACTCAGATTATTTATTGAGCCTGAAATCTTCCCATCGTTTTCGTGTCTTTCATGTAAGACGAGTACAATACTTTCACAGACTCCTTTGCCAAATTTCCCGGAGCGGACGGGTGTGTGAGTGAGAGTGAGGGTACTGGAGGCTATCACACGCTCACACTGCACTACACTGCCACCGCTTTTACTGTGTTGTTAGTTGTGTAACATGTTCTAGTTCTGTATGTATATTGAATGCTTTCGACCGTAGCTACAGTATGTTGGGTAGGTACAGAGTATGCATTGTTCTAGCGAGACAGAGTGAGGCTTAAGATTTGTGCTTTCACTTTTGGTCCTTGTGTTTTGTTAGTTGGAAGACATGGACATGCAAACTTTCCTTCTCCTTTATCTTATCTAGAACACAGAAGCACAACTGATTCAATTAAGAAAGACTTGTTTGGTGTAATAAATAAACTGACAACAATTCTGTACAGAGTCGATATTTTACTTTTTCCCATTTCCTCCTCTATAAAAGGTCTATTATCCCATTTCCAGGAGGCTCCACTATATTTTGTATTGTTGTTACCATGGGAGGAATCTCAAGGCATAACTACTGGCTGTGGAATGGCTGCAATTAGATATAACTACGTGGACATTAAAAAGCCTGTCTACGATCTACCTACCTTCGTCGTACTTTGTGTAGAATATAGCTCGGAGCGTCTCTCTAATGAAATTATCTTCTGTGCTCACTTATTTGTGAGGCTGGCTGTAGAGCTTATAGTCGTTGGCAGGGATATGGATAATTAACCTCGTTTTTAAATATCAAAGATGTAGCAACTACTTCACCATTGGCACGGCTACTGGTAGAATTAATTACCTGGAATTGAATTACCCGTAATGGATTCGATGATGGTGCTCCCTATAGTACTCCTGCTTGCCGTAGTAGTATCAATCCTGAGCTTTTCCCGTAGCCATTCCCTCATTGGCACATACCATCGCATGGTTGATGTATTCTTTTTTGTTCTTTATTGTTATTATCATTTGGCACATTACAATAGCAGTTAAGATATAAATGTCACTAGGCAATCCGTTTAAAAGTTTAAATGGCAAATGGACGATTTCAGCATCCCGTCTGTTCCTGGACAGTAGCGTTATGGATTAGTATTAAGTATGTTCTAATAGAAGGGCTTATACTATGTATTCAGTGAATGTGTTCGTCGACATGGGAAAAGTCAGTGGATTTTATCGTCCATGTTAAAAGCAACTGCATAGTTTTCGACTCGACTTTTAGTACGAAAGAATCTTTATGTATATTGGATTCCGGATGGATTGATTAAGTTACGTTTACTAAATGAATTAGGGAACAAAGGAAAGTCTTAAATTGTTAGTCATTTTCGTTTTTATCCACAAGTCGTGTTTGTGTTACATTTAGGATTTTGATTGACAGGAGTTGAGGTTTCATTAGGGTCCTAGGTCAATGTTTACTAGGCATACAATACATATATTTGTGGAAGCTGTTTGCCTCTGAGTGAGTTGGGAGTTCAGTTGAGACTGTCTCAGAGTGTAGAGTTTCCCATTGTGTGTCGACTCTCCTGGTTAGCTCTCTCTGTATATAATGAAGAGCTCTCAGCCAAAAGATATGTTTGAACTGCCAAAAAGTAGTACTTGGATGGGCTAAATTGACGTTTCAATTATATTAAGAATGGCTGACATTTCCATCTCTGGGAGGTTTAGCCCATGGAGTCCCCAGCTAGACAAGTGAACCTTCAAAATTTAAGCACTTCTAATTCCTCTTTTCGTTAATTAAGGTTTCCTTTGTCGCTGGTTGAAGCGTGTAACGTCTTTCCTTTTCAAAAATATATAAAGACGCGCGGGGCGGGAGATAGTGTGGAACCATTTTAAAAGTGCCGGAAAAGTGTACACACGCACCCTTTAGAGAGAAAAGTTGACGGAGAGAGAGAGAGTGAGAGAGAGAGAGAAGAATTTCTTGTCGTTTCAAATGGAAATGTTTCGTTTCTCTTAATATATTATGTAGTCTTTCGGGGAAGTTGGTGTATATCTTGCTATCTGTGTCTACTTCTTCGTCCCAACAAAGTTGAAAGTGGCAGTGAATTATTCACATTCCGGTGAAACTTCATAAAATCCTAGTCATAAAGATAAAAGGGGCTAATTTCTTTTTCCTAGAGTCCTTCCCTCCTCTGCATTTCCTTTGTTAGTTTCTCCTAATACTTATGCACGTATAATTGTTACTATTTCCTATCTCAAATACGTTATCAGCAAATAAAGTTTTAACTTTCATTATTAATTTCATCCTATTACACTGACTTTCTCCGTGTTATATTGTTAGGTAGTCTACAGTTAAGGTAGCAGTAGTAGTACCTTCTTTATCTCGATAATAAGTAAAAAGGGTGTATTTAGGGATGAGTGGCGACACTAGTTTTAAATTTACATTTAAATCCAAGTTTAAATTCCCTCATTTAAATAAATGCTCACGTCCAAGAGCCATTGGTGTGTGAAATTTTATCAGGAAGCTACTACCTACCTAAGGTGGGTAGCGCTTGCTTAGATTTTCTCGTTACGGAGCCATGCCATGCTAAATAATGAAATGGTAGTAAATAGGAGAAATGTGAGCTTGGAATGTAGGAAGTATGTTTGCCAATATCCAAAAAAGAGGGACTAGAAAAAGAGTCGAATTTGATTCTCTTTGTAAATTCTAAAATTGTACTCTAGCCCGGTAGTTCTTCTCGAGATCTTTTCCGTCGCTGCAATTCTTCTTTTGTGGCGGAGTCCTATTAATCAGTTAAATTGAGTACGTGTATGCAATAAGGTTTGAAATAGTTGCAAGTGTTTAGGGTTAAATTGCCAGAAACTTCTTTGAATTTGTAATGGGACCACACATCACAGAAATTCCAGCGCTACCTCTATCTCTTATATGTAGGTAGGTAGGTACTTCAAGGTTTTGAAACAAATATAGATCTGCACAGACGTAGCTGACTAAAGTAGCGCCTTGTGGTGTCTACAGTGGAAAGAAGTATACCTACCTACCTAAATATATTTGTATACATAGGTACCTATGTATATGTATATCTATGCCTACTAGTATACCATTTTGTACAATTCTAAGATGCTTGCAACAGCTTGGGAGGAAATTTATCACAAAGTGAAATTTGGTGGTAAAGAATGTGCATGAGTGCATGATAATGGCAATTAAGATGTTTCTAGGATGCAAATATACTGTATGTATCTTAATGGCTGTAAGTTTTATCTGCATTGTTCCTCCTACCCTCACCCTTCAGTTAGAAGTTGCAGAATGTGATATTTTAGTGATTAATGGTGTTCTTGAAAATAGGAGTGCAGATAGGCATGGTCTGTGCGTGTTATAGATATATCTATAGAACACTGCGTACAATCATTTTTTATAAAACAAGTTACGTACCTAAATCTATTTGACTCAGGGAAAGGATGAGGAAGATGTAAATAGTAAATAGATTTTGAAATTGAAAGAGAAATCGGATTTTCGATTTTATTACGCAAAGACTCAAGATTTTCAAGGTTTGCTCGTGCCAGTGTATATAGGAGATAGAAATGTGCGTGTGAATAATGTCATGTTTACGGCTTCCCTTATTTATCGGCATGATTTGAAGAGAGAGAGAGAGAGAGACAGACACAAAAAAAACCTACAACCTGTATATATTTCTAGACTTTTATACTAAATGTTCTGAATGGGGTCTTCGGTCTTATTTTATAAACTTCTTAATATCCTCTGTATATCCCTAAATTCGATTCCACCCACGACTGGTCGGAAAGGCTCCATGTAGAGTCTGGGATGGAAGCAGCCTTAAATTTTTTTCATAACGGCTATTTATATGCATAACAATATAATACGCTTTTGATGTGATTCGGATTGAATGGAATTGAATTGGATGGTAGAGGACGGTGTGCATACTGGAGGCCCGTGATCGTCCAGAGAGAATTTATTTGATGGGGTAAATTGAAAGTTTTCGAGTGTGGATTTGAGCGCTCCCGTGTAGTAAAGCAGTAGTGTTTGTAATGTATTTCTGGAGCCATAATATCAAGATATAATAGATGTATTGGCTATAATGGGTGGGGAGAATGGTGGAAGGTATTCAAATGCGTATGATTCATCCGCGATGGTTTGACGGGTAGGAGATATTCTGCAATGTTTATGGTTGACTTGTACAAACTTGAAACTACAAAGAGTC
>JAQFZC010005858.1:0-13422 GCA_034695205.1 Dicyrtoma fusca
GTCCCGGATGAAAACCAATATTATTATTGACTCTGCTCTGACACTTAAATAAAGCACACTACTACTACTACTACTACCACACATATAAAAGATTAAATAGTGAAACAAACATAAGAATACACCTCCAAATAATCAATTTATGTTAAAATAGACATTTCTATACTTAGTAATCTTCATTGTTTTTACAGGTTTCTCAATTTCTCAATTTCACGATTCTTACATTTTATGACAGTGTAAAGAAAACAATTTATCCTTCACACTTCTTCATTCCAATGACAAAATATAGAGAATTCTTATTTATGTCAACACAACTAAATAAAAATCTCATCCGTATTATGATTTATTATTAGTATCAACAATTAGGTATAAATACTATTGTAATATAAATGCAAAGTAATCGATTGATAGAATATAAGCTGAAAGCATCTCTGAATTGATTCTCTCTCGACATTCATACTTTTCCTTAGCTAAAATCTCTAGGAGACGCCAATAGTAGATTTTAATCGCTACAATAAAAGTATTCATCGCATTAGCACGACCCGCACCTTGATACGTTTATTCCGCACTTTTGGTCTCTTTTTCGAACTTTCATCACAATCAAAAGTTTGAATTTCGAATCCACTGAGTAAAAAAGTTTGCTATTTCGTTTACATACTGACAAAGTATAGATACTCTACTTAGTCACTATTTACAAGTCTGCACTAGTTTTTTCACAGCTCAAAGTCATCACACATTCCGTTGCTCAGCAATAAATTCCGATCTTGGGTGTCGACTGACTAGCTTGCAATATCAGCAGGAAACTGAAAGGCAAAACAATTACAAAAACAATTATTCCAATTCTAATCAAGTTCAATATAAAAATCTAAAAGTTCATTTTGGCCATATAATACTGATTCTACAAGTCTCCACTTCATTAGCTAACCACTGGTGATTTCATGCAATCTACGAGATCCCAGACTAAGAAGAAAGGAATAACAATCTCATCCAACGTTCTATCTACATACGTACCAGAAAAAACAACTCGGACACCCACAACCAAAACCACTTACAACAAGTACCCGCAAAGCACTTTGGAAAACACACAACGGTTAAGCTTTTCCGATTCGGGTATCAATTCAATTTTATTTGATAATTCTTTACAGTTAGAAGACATAGAACAAGAAGTAGTATTTGCTCTCGATAAAAGTACCTATCCAGATCCTATTGAATTTGCTACCTTCTGTCTCACACCACCCCGTCTAATTGAGCATCAAGACGCAGCCACATCTCCAGGCACTCCTTCTGCAGAACCAGAGGCTACTGAAGACAATCCCTCTCCGGGTGACGACCAAGAAACTCCCAACAACACAACAAGCTCTGACGACGATTTTGACGACGCACAATCCGCTCACAACAATTCTGATAACGGAGGCGATAAAGTCGACGACGATAAATCAGACAATTCCGAAACAGACGAGGACGAACAAGTTAACCCACCCCAATCCAATAATACAATGGTTGTAATCGTTTCCACTGAGCTTCGCAATCTTAGGATCGAGACGACCGGCTGTGATCGTCTCACCTAGGCTTCCGATTATCTACAATGGGAATTATTTATCCTCAACGCTTTGACTACTGAGCGCATTGAGAAGATCATACTCACCGTAACTGCTGGACCTGCATGGCTCACACCAGGCGCTTACCATACTCTAGGTACACCCACTCAAAATGAAGTCGATGCCGAATCCTACTAGGAACAAGCAAATGGCATTGCCCTTGGACTAATGAACTCCACAATGAGTCGAAAACTACGAGGCAAGTACGTCACGGTAACAGATGTTCGCGACCTTTGGATTGCTGTTGATTTACAATTTTTACAGGTCTGCAAAACCAACAAGGACAAGGCTTTTGAAGATTTTGCTGGGCTACAAATGGAGAAAGACATGGGTCTCGAGTATTGCCGCAAGTTAAAATGATTTCATGCCGTCTGCAAGGCACTGGGAAGAAAAATCACTGACGAGGATTTACTTTCCAAAGCTCTACAAGGAATTCGGTCCACCAAGTACATGCCTCTCATAACTTCATACGATTTATCAGAAACGACCAAGACGACATGGCAACGATTCAGGTAAGTACTCACTGTGAACGAGTCTCGACATGAAGGACTTTCACCCTCACAATCTCAACCCACCAGGATGTTTGCTGCTCCACACACTCAACCACCAACTGACAACATTGACTCAACCCAATTTAAAAGGCAACTGGTTCCAATCAAAGGCAAGAGCAACCGAGGTAACAGCAATAATAATAACTATCGTGGTAACAACAATAACAATGGCCGCAGCAACAACAATCGCAACAACAGCCAGGGCATCCGCAATAATAACAATGGAAATGGAAATGGCAATGGCTATGGCAACGGCAACGGAGGCAATCAGAACAATCGCCCCCGCGCTCAAAGAGGCGCCTGCTTTCAATGTCATTCCAGGGATCACAAAAAACAAGACTGTCCTGTCTGGTTAAAACGGAAGAACGATGCAATCACCGCTGGCCGACCACCACGAGCAAAACAAGCCACTGACGGTAATAATAACAATTCAAATAATAATAATAATCCAAATAACAATTCACAAATGAGCACCACACAAGCCATTTGAGGAGCGAAAATCATCGCTGGACTCCCGATAATGCCCGACAAAGACGGAATCATGTTATACCCACAAGAACACATCCGGATGTTGGCTCAACTAGGATTAAAAATAGCCAAAGAAAATGACAATGATACTTAGTACTGGGACTCCGGAGCTGAATCACACAAAGTGGGATGCTCGTCATGGTTTAGCGAACTCCACAATCTCAAAAACATGATTACTACTTCCAAGGGGGACAACTTTTACTAAACATAGGCTGGGATAGTGGCACTAAAAGCATGGTCCTACGATGAATGGAAAATAATAGTACTCAAGGACGTTCTCTACTTCAAGGCGGGTGTGATGGATACACCCCCAACCATGGGACCACATTACACAATCGGTTGGTCACTTTGATAAAATGAACTGTATTTCCTTCCTACGTCTGCTTTAATCTTAGTCTGTTAAAATGTTACTTATAATATGCGTCAGTATTTCGCCTAAACAGTTTCCCTGCATAATTTATCAAATACTCAATAAATACGACCCTTTAATTCAATACGTGTCATATCGTCCTCGTTCCCACCTACAGCTGTCCAATGATTAAGTGTTGCGGGTAGCAACTGGTCTGTTTCCTATACTTTATTAGGCCGATGCGATGATTACTGTCGATAGTGGCACTGTACCATTTAGATGCCCCACTTGGTTAAATTAAATGTTCGACGTTGACACCATTATTAATTAATTTAACAATTTTAAATTAATATTTACGTCCACGTGATTTACAAATAGTCGTGGAGAAATAATAGTCGAATTAAGTCACAATAATTTTAGTTTCTGATAATTACTAACAATCAATAATGTAAATATACTCAAATTACAATTAGAAGTCGGCAACTGGCGATGCTGCTCTAGGCGATTCGGGTTATGCACAGACTAAGTAAACAAGCTTTGTGGAACAACAACACAATAGCTCTTGGATCAAATAGTCATGTGTCGCTATGCGTGAAATAAGCGTCTTATATCCCTATTCTGCATATGCCATCTGATACATACTGCAGCCCTAATGAGCTTGGCAGTAGTGAGTTCACGACTGAAATAATGGACAGGCAACGCTGGAATGTAGACCTGTCAAGAAATGTAAACGGCATTATCTGCTTCACAGACGGATCTAGGGCTGAAAATTTCTCTGGATGCGGGGCCGTAATCAAATGGAGAGAGGAGGGAATCACTACCTCTTCCACAAACATTCAGGCACTGCTAGGCAAATTTGCAACGGTCTTTCAGTCGGAAGTCGTGGCTATATTAATGGTGTGTAATCACATAATTAATACTCGAGCAGAGCATACATGCATCTCTATTTACAGTGACAGCCAGAGTGCAGTTAAGGCGTTGGCAGCAGCTTCCACAAAATCCGCTCTTGTTAAAGAGTGTTGGGATGCATTATCGCAACTCTCGCGAGATAACCGGGTAACACTTGTGTGGATACCGGGACACAATGGGTTTGAAGGAAATGAGGAGGCTGACAGACTTGCACGTAGTTCGCATATAATAAACGAGGGGGGCTGGTATCCTACGGGACCAGAACCCACAATCCCAATATGTGACTCAGCGTTGCACGAAGAAATCCGCAAATGGCAACGAGCTGAGCATCAGAGTGCGTGGGACGAACGGGGAGACTGTGCAATGGCCAAGCGGTACATTCCAGGACCCACTTATGGCAGTAAATCCTTAGACAGGGGGAGCCGTAGCACTTCCCGTTACCTAACTATGATTTTTACCGGACATTGTTATTTGCAGAAACATCTACACAGGATAGGTATAGTGGACTCTCCTCTCTGCCCATTGTGTCAAGAGGAGGAGGACACAGTAGAACACTATATGTGTAGCTGTAGAATTTTCATTCATGAACGGATGGAGCACTTGGGGTGGTTTATAGTACCCAAGGCAGACATTGTTAACTTAATTAAGACGGCTTCCAGAGAAAACCTGTTAGCATTCATTATTGCAACAGGCAGACTCACCGGGAAGCAACATTAAATCTGTACCGAGGACAGCAATGGGCCCAAATTGTGGCCTGAGCTATCAGTATGTCGTGACAATCATGGCATACTGAACCTCTAAGATACATACATACATATTCCATTGCAAGTCAAAAGTGCAACTGCAACTTAAGAAAGAAGGAAAAGTTTCCACTCACATAGCTATTGAATACATAAAAAATAACAGAACCGCCGATACGCCATCTTAGTATTATCAAACGAGAAACCTAGTGCATATCAGTCCACTCACAACTGCATTCCGATCTCCTCTACACACTCTCAAGTTCACTCTGTACACCTGCAGGCCGCAACGGAGCTCCTGCAAAAGGACCTATCTACATTGGACTCTCGTCCATCGCACTCTCTGTCCATCCACACACACACAGCACGACTCACCCTAAAACCCCCGAAAACTAATTGCTACACCACAAACAATTAAATTAACTAAAAGCTGCAAGCATAGTCCTGCCATCTGTCTACGTTTAACCCTTCTGTACAAAACAAAATTCGAGTACGTGGAGTCATAACGTATGGACAGAGTGTCCCGTATGCTTAACATTGTGGATCAACCAGCTGACGGGGAGCTCTTCTCTAGGCGAGCGGGACACGACGTATAAAATCGATGGTCATGCGTTTGACGCAGTGATATTTGCTCAATGACGTGTTCTAGATTTCCTGCGTCACTACACAAGCGTCACTTTAGAAACGCTCTCCCGTGCTGTAGCTGCTACCATTTAAAAAGCATAGTAAATGGCCGTCGTTATCACAACTTCTTCACTTTCTGATTTTATTGTGCGTTTGTTTTAGCTTGAATAGTCGTGTAAATTTTACAGTGAGCACAAAATTAATTGAGGAAAGCATATAAAAATTCACAACCCCGTTGGTAATGTACATTAGGAATTATTTTATTAATAATGACAAAATCAAGGGTGCTGGACAGCGTTTCCATACGTTATGACTAGAAGGGTTAATGGGGGGTTAGCCCCCTATAGCGTGCATTTGGTCCTTTAGAGTGGGCGTTTTACCCCGTCTATGGACGGTTTGCCCTTTTGGAGCTTTTTGTCCTTTTCGGGCAGTGCCCCTGGTCCCATAATGCAATATATACTCGTAATTTCCGTAATGGGGTTTTAGTGGTTAATGGAGGAAGGGGTGTCTGGGGTAAAAATTGAATTTTTTCTGTTCTAAAATTACATAACAGTAAATACTACCTATTAGTTTATCTAGTGGAACCGATACCGTAACCGTTTCAGGTTTTTGAGGTGCTCCGGAAGAATGGAATGGTGATAGCAACTAGCTGTTGACTAGTGTTGTTAACATACTCATTCAATTTTACAAGCCGTGCAAGAAAGAGTGCCTTTCCGGTAGGGTAGGTGTCCCTAATTGTGATAAGGACTTAATTGTGATAATCTCTTACTAGAGACTGATTTTCAAACCGATCACGCTATAAATTTCACACAATCTTCTCAACGGCTGATTGTATCAAAAATAAAACAGGCAGATGATTCCATCGAATTTTTCTAATTTAAATAATGAATTATCACAATTAGGTCGTTATCACAATTAGGTACACCTACCCTAGTAATAAAGTCCGATTAGTTGGTACTGATGGCAGTTTATCAGGTTCATGGTGCTGAATTCCAGTCAGGCGGTCAGGCCGGTGCAAAGTAGAGCTTACAGGTTTACTCAGAATTAGTGTGTTGTCAGTTGCCAAAACGTCGTTATATACTTCAAGACTCAAGATATAATATTATTTCCGTTCTGTATTCGAGATAAAGATTCAATATCACTTTTAGACGAGCATTCAATAGTAAATAGGCGTTACACCGAAGTTACTTACAACTTACAAGTTTAGAAGCTCGAGCGAATGTCAACGGAGGCACGATACCATTCACGTTAACGAGGAAGTAAATATCATTGCTGAAGAAGCAAAATGATGCATATGCAAATGAAGCACATAGATATTCAACATTTTTCTTTAAGGGTTTCTGAATATTATGCATCACTTTGCGCAGCCATTGCTCACTGTACTACTGCGAATATAGGAGCGGAACTATGTTGGGCAAATGTGGCAGTTGCCACATCAAAACTGTTACGCCAAACAATGATTTCGATGCTTTATATAGTAATTTGAAATATTCAAATAATTTTAATTCGTATTTCTCTAATCAAAAATGTTAGATTTTTTTAAAATTTCAAAACGGGGATTTATTTAAATAGCTTTAAAATAGACTACAATGGTGTTCTCACATATTTTGGCTTTCAATAGTGCATGGCAGTGTGATTTTGTAATTTAAACAACGCATTTTGAAATGCAGCTATTTATTAAAATGCGTTCTATCTGTCTTTGACACTGCATTTCTGAAAATACTGTTCCAATAATGGATTCTTTTGACTGCGATTTCAAAACGATCACTGTATTTCTCAAAAGGATGCTTTCCAAAATAAATTGTTGTATTTTACACTTTTGCCAATAAATTCCACAACAAATTAAAAGTAGCGCTATTTCTGAATGAAATGTTCCAAAAATAGTACAAATATATTCTTCAAGTTTACGAAAAATTTGCCAACACGGGCACAATGTGCCTAACCTTACTGGAAGTAAAACTGCCTATAAAAACATCGCACAAACCCCACCGTGGTTTAAAATTGCTTTACTTTTATTTGCCAACAAATCTTTATAATGATTGGTCTACAATTTATTATATATTAAATCGGAATATATTAAAGTCAATCCACGAGGAAACTGCGTCCAGCAGCCCAGTCACACAATTACCTTACATTCCTGCGATATAAAATACAAAAACCAAGTCCCAGCCCAGTTTACATAGCATAGGTACTTTGCATACGAAACAATTCCAAAATAATTGATATATTATTAGCTAAGAAAAAATCCAAAATGATTAAGCAGCACAAATCAAAGAAAATTTTGACGTGGGATGGAAATTAGCCATGGAATTTCTTTGATTTCAAAAACAGCTTCTTCAGGAGTGACCTATAAGAACAACCAGAAAACCAATGAAAAAACTAGTTTTTAAAGAAAAATGTTTAATTATTTATTTGAAAAAGAAGGAAATAATTGAACTCCAGTCATTTAACAAACCTTATGTGTCTGCCTCGTCCACTGCTGCTGATGCTACTTGCAGTTGAGTTTGAAGCCAGTGGAAGTGGAAGTGCAGTAGTCAATGGCAACGGTGGCGGCATTGTGGTTGAAATTTCCGCCTGCCTTGACCTTTGTGGCTTGACAAGCTTGCGGGCGGCAGCAGCGGGAAGTGGCGCTGAGGCTACACGTGGAGGTGGTTTCGGCGCTGCAGTTTCGTTTGCCGCCGCCCTCGCCGGCGCATCAAGAACAGTTTTAGGTCTTTTTGTTAATTCCCGCGCAGGTTGCACCGCTTGAGCGCTCCTGCTCTTTGCAAGGGGAGCTTTAAGACCGGCCTCGGCTTCCTTGTCCGCTGCAGCCGTCGAGTTACTGCAGGCCACCGCAATTATTACGACCTGTACAAAAAAAAATAAATAAAATCAAATTATTTCAAAGTTATTTGCCCCATGTAATAGAAATTCGTTTTTTTTGGTGAAATTGGGAAATTTTTGAAGAATCTATAGCAAGCCTATTGGTTGGTAGTACAACAACTAAATAAAATTTGAATTTTGAAAGAAATAATTATTGTAAATAATATATTTTATTTAAAAGAATTACCAAAAAACAAATATTTCTCATTTTGACACAGTTTAGAAGCTTTGCGAGATTATTAAATGGAAAGTGGTAAAGACACTATATGGAACTAAAAATCTGCCGAAGCGTTGAAACTCAACTGAATAAAGTCAGCAGAATCAACGCTATTTATAGTCAGGAACTTTTAGTACATTTTTAGTGCAGATGCAACTATTTGGATCTCCCTAGTTAAGATTTAAAAACAAGCAATTGTTGCTTTACAGCCACTGCACTTCGTACTGTCACCCAAATAGTGATAAAAATAATAATGGATGGGAGTTTTATTTTTCTGTTTTTGTTCTGATTGTGTAAAACATGTTTCTATTTATTTTCCAGTGCAGTAGTGCAGTGGGTTTTCATTGCAAAGTCAAGTTCTTCAATCTTTTGGCCATGACCATTGCTTCGAGAGAAGGTTTAAGGTTCTAGTTGTATCTGTTTCAAGGCAAAAGATAGGCGGCTCTTTGGGCCCCCGGTTAAGTTATTATGATGGGAAATTCTGTTGACGAATTATAGACAAAGAAAGTTACCTTTGAAAGGGCTCACCACACCCTTGGCATTGACTGTTCTGCCTTGATCTTGCACTTCCCAACTCAGTAGAATACCCAAAAGCGATTGCAGGGTCGAATAATAATATAGAATGTAATCTGTCAAACAGTAACAGTCTATTATTAAAATATTGAAGTAAAACGCTGCTCAACATTACTTTAGTGAATTTAGTTTTATTAATACATATACATATAGTGTATTTACGTTATGTATTACTGTATATGTTTGATTGTTTTTCGTCATCCCTAATGTAGCCTCGACCTTTTACATAATATGACGTTATAGAACAGCCTTTTTAAAAAACAATATTTAAATTAAAAATTATGTTTTGCCTTCTGGAATGAAGATTTTGTCAAGAAACTTGCTAACACGTCCGTTGCATAATACGCTCCACTGTCCCCCTAAAAAATCAAATTACGATGAAAACAAAATAAAGGATGTCCAATAACCTTTACCCTCCACAGCCCAAACCAGTGAAGTCGCATAATCATGTTATAACATCTTTGATAGAGAGTGTCATTACGGATTAAGCACAGTAATCAGTTTTAAAATGGGATTAAAAATAAAAACGTGATGAACAAAAAACCGATACAGAGTTGGTTATTATATAATTATAATTTTTGATAAACAGTAAACCTAGTAGAATACTTCTTTACCCACGCGCTACGGTGTATCGATCAAGGGTGAAATTGCAAATAAAACCCTGCGATAAGCAATATGGAACCATTGCATCTTTGATGGCATAGTTAACTTAACAATACTGGTAGCCCATTGTTTCCCAGCGATTAATTACTTCCATGCTTATTTTCTACTGGTTTGAAGGAAGGAATTTTGAAAACGAAATTATTTTTGGAAAGATCTGGTAAAGAGCATTTAGGATGCTACGTCACTTTCGTCGAGCTTACATAATTCAAATAAATTCAATTTAATATCAAGTGCACTTGACTTTAATTTAAAAATGCGAATTGCAGTATGACCATAGATTAAGAAGTACGCCAATTGTACTTGAAAAAAGAGATTAGCTGCCAAGGATTGCCTGGGGTTGGTGTTTTAAGGGTCAACTGACACTGTTGGAGTGATCTTATGGTCACCGTCACAAAATTTTAGCATTCCTTGCTTTTATGTCCTTTGTACGCACGTTTTTAATTTGAGTCAAAAAATTTCCTATAGACAATTTCAAACTGCTTGCTACAGTAAATCAAAATGTCCACTTCATATGCGGCTCCGATTTTCTTTGGAGTTAGCCTCGATATACTAGTTTTCGTAGCTTTGTACTCTGTGAACGCTTGCGTGGGAGCTACGGCTGATTTTACCGTACGTGTCTGCATACAACAAACAAATTCAATTTAGTTCTTCCCCATTAGAACGATTGTATCTCTTATTGAAATTTTGTTTGCAGAATCGCATTATAGTATATGTATCTTCTACAACTTGTATCATTGGCAACGATATACTATTACGTGTCAAAATGGCCATTATTGGTCAAAACGAAGACGTTTTACCGTAAGTATAAATCTACTCAATGTCATGTAAACACATTTTTGAAATTCCTATTCTGCTTTTTTGACGAAACTAAATGCTTTAGTGGTATTTCTTCCACTCTTTCTCATATCCTCTTTTGACATGATCTTGTCAATGGAGTTCTGGAGGAAGCCGCATCATTGGGTCCTCACTCAGTACGTAGATATTGACGACAAGATGCTCCATTCTACTTGGGCAGTTATTATCACCTTTCTCGACGGCATACTCTTTCACTCGATCAACTACCTTATTCTCTGGAGAGCTTGGAACGGGTAAGCAAAATGTAAAAACAGAGTGTTCGCGAAGGAATAGATCGCGGCTTAGAGAGCAAAACGACGTGTATTCAAATCTGAAAAAGCGATACATTTCTATCAATGGAACACATAAATGCAGGGCGCTATTTACATTCTGTGACAAATTCATAATATTGAGGTTTTTGATTTGAGGTTTCAGAAACTGTAAATCCAGATTTTGCATGCTAAAAATGGTTGAAAAATTGGTTTAAAAATATAATTGAGGAGCTAATTAAGTTTATGTTAATTAAGAAGAAAGGGAGATTCCTGTGCCTTTGCAGTGCTTCGTGTAGACGCCTTACTCTGCATGTTATTGCTTATTATTCTGTATTTCAAAGACTCGGTCATCTTTAAATATCTGCAGGAAAAGTTGGAGATCGTTACTGCTCTTTAGCGGGACCGGCTTTGGGTTTCTCATGGTTACTCATACATTTATGATTCCGGTTGCAGTGGATATCACTCAAGGTCATCCCATTGTGCTGTCGTTTTACGTTGCAGTGCCACTCTACGTAGGCGGTCCTATCAGGTAAGTTACGTAGCTTGTGGGACTTTCAGAATAATTGTGAAAAAGCTCTTCCTAAAAATAAAATCATGTCAAACTACATAATATGTTCTTGAAAAAAGTGGCATAGAAATTGTGTTCTTCCAGTGTGTTCGACTACTAGAGTAAAGCACTTAACCTATTCGCAACTGGCAAACCATGGAAAGCATATGCTTTACAAAAGTCTGTAATTCTATAAATTAACTTTTTCAAAACGGTCAAAACTAGTAAAAAACACTTTTTCAAAACGGTCAAAACTAGTAAAAAATACTTTCAAAACGGTCAAAACTAGCAAATAACACTTTTTTAAAACGGTCAAAACTAGTAAAAAATACTTTCAAAACGGTCAAAACTAGTAAATAACACTTTTAAAAGGACAGAAAGTAGAAATTACCGTTTTTAAATAGTCAAAACTAGAAATTCTTCTTTTTCAAAAACATTCAAAACTAAGTACATTACCGTTCCGAAAAGGTTAATGAAGTGCTGTCTGTCTGTCTCTTCTTGACTTTAGCATCCTGTGCGCCAGCAGGAGGAACTTCACGCTTGAAAGGAAAAAACCTTCTCTTGCATCTAATCTTCTCAATATTTCGTCATCACTTGGGACCCTTCTCTTTGCCGTTACTATCATTGCCAAGTTTCTGGTGAATTTTGATTATACATACCAAGAAAAATAAACATGATCTAAATTAAATCTTACAATGCTCAAAACCATTAGAAGCAATTGTGCCCATCACTTTAATGATACGTACATATGATAGGCGCTTGAAGGAAGCTCACCATTCTGGGCAAAACATGTTGGGTCCAATGATCCGATGCTGCTGTGCAATGAAGACTTGAAGAATACGATCGTGGTGTCAATGGGTACACTTCATTTGTTCATTTATATTTTATTTGTTTTCCCTGTAATGGCCCTCAATTTGTACTACAAATTCCAACCTCAAAAGCCCGCGTATCTCTGGGACTTGGCTGTCGTTCAACTTGCCATTACAGTTGATGTAAGTATGCACTTTCAAATTAGCATTTTTGGCAGCAATTAAAACCAATAATTCCTTATTTAGCGCTGTGAGTGACTTTTGTTTACTTTGTTAGCTTCAGTTGTACTTCATTGGTGGACCTTTCTACTGGGACACCCCTTCGGCGTTCAAAATTACCAGTGACAATCTAATGTTTTGGTTAATTAACGGGTTGCCGGTACTTGCATCTGCTTTGGAGCTAATTAGCCTCATCCCATACAGAGTTGAAGATAGAGATTTCAAGTCAAAATCAAGTGACAGTGTCTCAAAGAACCGGCCCCGCAAGAAATTAAATTAGAGCACACGAATTTGTGCCTCATTCTAGTAAACAATGTAGCATGCGAAACAACAATAAAAATATGCTTAAAACTGTATAATCCTAATATTAAACGACGGTGCTTCCCCGAGTTTTGGTAAAGAAACACGTTAATCACGTTCCAATTACAAAATTTTTACAAATGCTGTACGTTGGCTTAAGTAGATTTCTATTATTCCAAGGAGCATATTTTTACTGAATTTTTAAATACATTTCATTTTAAAAATATACTTCGGTCACAGCCATTGTTGTGAAACCAGTGTTAGACACAAAATTCGGTGACTCTACACATTTAACATGTTAAATCGCTCTTGCTAATAAATATCAATGATTGAATTGATAAATAAAACCTAAATTACACCATCTTAAGTAAAACACCACATTGATATATTACGAAACTAATCCTTCCGATTTCTAATTTAAAGCAGAAGTTGAAAACAAAACAAACAATCACATTAGAAAGAATATAATTTTCTTACTATTGTGGTAGTGAAATATAATTATTTGTATAGGGGTGACCATTTAATCTATCATATAATATTTACCTACCCAGCTATGTATATAAGACAAAATATCCAATAATATCAATAATCAAATACGGTCACTGTTGCCCTTTTGCACATTGTTTAAACACTATCTATATATTGATTTAATGCAACAATAAATTATAAAACGTTTTGAGCAATTTACAGAAATATTTCAAATACAAGTTTTTAACTTTTTACTAATGTAAATAAAATAAATAAAAAAATTATTTCATTGGGTCGATTTGACCGTTTCAGTCCATACAACCTGACTCAACCAGTCACTGTGGGTGAGGAAGATAGGAGGC
>JAQFZC010005859.1:0-13421 GCA_034695205.1 Dicyrtoma fusca
AAACTAGTAAATGACACTTTTTCAAAACAGTCAAAACTAGTAAATGACACTTTTTCAAAACAGTCAAAACTAGTAAAGGGCACTCTTTCAAAACAGTCAAAACTAGTAAATAACACTTTCAAAAGGTCAAAAAACTAGAAATCACCATTTTCAAAAACATTCAAAACTAAATACATTACCGTTTGGAAAAGGTTAAAGGATTTTCAAAAAACTGATGTACGTATCTGTCTGTGCATCTATGTGTGTCTTCTGTCTGTCTGTCTGTACACGTACTCAATTTGGGATTTTCCTTGGGATGTTGTATAATATAATAGGAATATCATATAATAGCTCATGCAAGACTTTCGTAAGTGAGAGGATATACCTACCGTGTAAGAGGAGACAGGAACAGTCCATTTAATTCCATGATAAAACGATAGCCTCTATCAAATCATCGTACCTGTGTAGATACGTTCGTAGTCAAGTCTGTTCAGAAAGAGTGGTGCGTAATGCAATTATTAGTAGTTGTTGTTATATGAGATTATTTTGAGTTTCCGGTTTTGCATTTTAAGTCTTCCGTCCGTGAACGTGTCTGTAGTTTTTGTGGAGGTTCCAACACAGAGAGATTAGGTACACTGTATATGTATGTAGGTAGCCATAAAATATTATGTTCTGCAGCCGTGCAGAAGAAATGTGCACATTGAATATAAATATGTGTTTAGGTAGATGCTATACCTATAATTTAAGGACTTTTCATTTTCATTCCTGTTCATGTAAAGATGCTCTTCATGCCTCTTGCAAATCCATTGCATTGCATTGCATTGTAGGCCTATGTATTTTCCTATTTTGAATGCCAGAAACTTAACTTTGTTCAAAGTGCATCTTCCGTCCAACCAAAGTGCAAACCTTTTCAACAGTTAACACTTAAAGTTAATGGTTCGCAGTAGTTTCTTCCTTGCTCCAAATTCATTTCCAATTTGGAACAAAACAACTTTAAATTTCAATTACAAATTACTGGTACAGAAAACACAGTACCCGAAACACTGAATACTGATTTTTGATTCCAATGCCAATGTCAACGAGGTAAAGTCACTCGTATTTTTATACGATTTTAAATCAAATGCATGCGCCCTGATTTAAGGACGTCCCTGATTGTAAGACAAACAAGTGATTGAAAATGGGATTAATTATTGCGAGCGTATTGTTGCGTTGTTTTGCGAAATTGAAGCTCGTCAAGTGTGGCTCTTTGGATTATACTTATTGTTGACTAGAAGCTCACTCATCGTCATTGCATTGGAGGCTAGCTTCTTCTATTCGATCTTCAAAAGTTTTCTTTTGTTTTTGCTCACTCACGAGTTTTCTCCTTGTCCTCCGTTCATGGATCTCCAATCCTGAGCAAAAACTTTGAGTCGGCTCAAAAGTCTCTAGCTCGTCCTTTTAGTGCTGGAAAATACTTCAACCTCAACCCCGCTCCCCACCCCTCTAAGCTATATACATAGTAGGTAGGTACTCTGTTCCCAAAAGACAGATTCACGCTCCGAGTTTCTCACAATCAGATACTTTTTTTTATCGTATGTATCAAAAGTCATCCAGTCAATTAAACTTTTGGAGCATTCAGCATCAGCCGGTATGTACAGACAGAGTGTACATCCATATGCATTGGTTTTTGGGTGCCACCAGGATTACATTACAGTGGTAGATGCAGAGGGATAGATTGCAGGCTAAAATTAGCTCCATGACAGTGCAACTCATTCGTCTGATAATGTGTGTAAGGTCGCTCCCCAAGCACCTTTCGCTTTTGACTATAGCGACTAGAAATCGAACGAATTTGTTTTGTATTTTTTTTTGATTCAGCTTGGAGGCAATGATTGATATGCCCGCCACGAAGTCTCAAATTTTTAATTTGTGAAGAAGACATGCATAAAGTATACATATACATGACAGTACTTGAGCACGTTGACATTATGACTCGTAAACACTCGTGATCTGATGAAGCACATTCTTTGGGGAAAAAATCTTATCGGAAGGATGGCGTCGCCGTATCAAATCAAATCACCCAAAAGCTCTCTCTCTCTCTCTGTAAACGTCTCCGCCTCGATCATTCAAAATCCCCTTCTTCTCTTTTAAATTCCAGAAACAACAATCAACTCCAACTCCAGCTTGAACTTTTATTGTTATTGTTGACTAAAGCCCAGCCTTGTACCTTCATAGTAATCACCTACCCCGCCTGACTCATTCATTACGGATAGTCTACCATTTTTCCATGACTAAAAACTTACCTGTATAATGCGCTGAGCTCAAATTATGAATTTGGTATGTTAAATATTATATAATTTTTAATAAAAAAAAATGTCTAAAGTCAAAGTCAGATGGAAATCTCTCTAATATCTCTGCATAATATTATTTTATTATTCTATTACCAGTAAATCCGGGTCCGACTAAAGCAACCACAAATCACAGAGGGAATAAAAAAAATCACATGTGTCCAGTCTCTCTATCCCTCATCCTCGAAGCCGAATTGAATGTGCCTGTGCGTCTCCACATGGAATCATTAACATAGTCATAATCAAGCGTGGTATCAGGAAGGATCATTTGTTCATTTAGGTACCTACATTTATACGTCAGTATATAAAGTACTTACCTATATAAGATATAGGGGTATAGGCAGGGAGTCTATTTGTCTAGTCTCTTTTCACGTGTAAAGAAAACATAACGATAATGATAATGCAAGCCGTAAAGAGTGAAGAGGAGCCGCAATTTTATCATTTCTTTCTCGGTATGTCAGCTTAAGTGGACAATTGCATGCAATATATATGTAAGTACGTACGCTTGTACAAATTTATAAGAGTCACTGGGATTGGTTTGGTACTGTTTGTTGATGGGGATGAGACATGAGACTGGAACTAACTGAGATATATAGGAAATGCAATGCATAAGTATGTACTAGCATGTAATAATAATGCAGTCGTCTAATGCAAAAGCCGCATTTCCGATAGCCCAGTCATTTGAAATTCATTTCAAAAATCCAAAGACCAAAAAAACTGGTCTTGATGACGTTTCAGTCTTTTCGATTTTCCTCAAATTCATTGTAAATAATAAGTGTGTGTACAGTGTACGTACATGAAACATATTTCTTGTTTACACTCAAAGTGGTTTGATCATAAAAATTGCTTCGTATACAAGTACATACCTACAAATCTCCTTGTACCTACTTTACATACATAACACCTGTTACACACTTGTTGCTATGTATACTTCCACCCGCACCCTTCAAAGGTACATATACTTATACGATTCCATAATGCAAACAATGCAAAGTAATATATGTCAAAATGTTTATGAATATTACAGATAGCCGGGCATGTAATTACAAGTCTTACGATTAGTGTGTACTAGGCATGACTTCGTCACACAAACCAAGTGTGTGCACTGCCTTCATGCATTTGATTACCATTATCTGCACTTTGTGAATTTTTCTGCTGCAGTATCTGTAAAAATGCAAAAAATAAAAGAATCTTTTGTCGCGCCCTTTTCTACTCGCTGATGAGTCTCAAACTGTTTTATCGTTGTATGTATGTAGTAGGTATGTAAGGCATTGCCTAACAGTGCAGTGTGTTCAGGTATGCCATTTATTTGAGAATGCAGTGTGCTTATGTAAAATTAGTAAAATGACACAAGCATTATTGACTTCCATCCAAGAGATTCTACGCGTCATTCTGCTTCCATGTCTTTTGAAGCTTTAAAGAATAGCGTACAGAGATACATAAACATGTATAGTGCCTTTCAGTTTCATTTTGAAGGTGTTCACTTACACATCGTGGGTGAAGAAGCATAGTTCATACGTTTTAAACTTGAATTTTAAAAATTCATAGCCATGTTTACCAGTTTTTCTTTGGATAGCTGAGCGCATTCCGATAATTGTGGTCAGAAGAGAAAGAAAGTCTAATCGTGGCTCCTTTTTTGTTTCAAGTCTCCAAGTTTAATCAACATACATATAGAGCGCCTGCATCCGTTGTTGACACTAAGAAAAATTGGGGACCGCAAGTCGAAGACCACAATTACCTGGACGCACCCTATGGATAGATTAGATCGTCTACTTGCATTAAAACTACAAACCAAGCATTCCTTTGCAGTTTAGAAACTGAAACTAATTGTGTTTGTTCTTTAAGCTCTACAATGCAATGACGTAATTTCAGAACTGAACGAAACGCAGAATATAAAACGCCAAGAAACCCTGACAATGGTAGGTTTTATTTTTGAAAACTTTTGCGCACATATTTTCAGAGTTAACAATGCGTTACATATGATCGAATATTTCAGTTTTGGTAAACAACTTTCAAGCAGAACCACCCTTAGTAAATTGAAGCATGTTAAACAGTAATAACAATGACCATGCCTAAAACTTATATACCATGGAGGGTAAATAGCTTAGCATTTAAATCCGAATCGGAATTCATATTTTGACAATGTTCAGTCATGTATGAAGGAGACCCTGAATCTTCCATACGATATACATATATTATGTAGTGTATGAACTTTACCTCTGTAGTAAATACGGTTCTTTGGCTGTAAATGAGTAAGCAATGAAGAATTTCGACCCAGTACTGAAATAAGATAATAAAAATATGTCAGTATGATTCCATGGGATGAATTAAATGATGCGGGATGCAAGTCATTAACTTCTGTGTATGCGCTTTATGAATCCAAGGAAATATGGTAAAGGAAGTGGAAAGAAATGAGCGGTTTGAACTCTGATTTGCTTTTACAACATGAAGATATTTATAATTTTATTAATATTTAATTGTGTTCACGTAATTTTACACATTACAAAGTGCTACATAATGTACTCAAATAAGTTCTAGCAAGATAATCGTAGCTTCAACAACATCATCATTAATATTAGTATGTTGGGAATTCCTCTCAGGGCGCGCGGGTGTACATATTATATTTAATCTGTGTGTGGCTTCCATTCAAGTCTAGTTTTTAAATGTGAAGTTGTAAGAATAGTTGAGTGAAAATTCCCACACGTCAATCATTCTTAAGTCCTCGTACTTACAACTTCCATCATTACTTGTTGTTAACATGACATTTTTCATTATTTACTTACATATTGTTTCTCTTTCGTATTCTTACACATGTGATCGGCTCCACGGCAGAGGAGAAGTCAACAATTCGTCCCAAGACATTAACCTTTCCAATGCCGAGTAGTACCTTCATAGCATGTTCAGATGTTATCTCAATCGTTTTCATTTCTTTGCTTATTTTAGAATTACTCGTATCTGTGCACAAAGTATAGGTAATTATACATGTATTTATATACTGTACGTGCATGTGTTTTAATTTCAAATGGACTTGGCTAGTTAGTAACATTTATAAAAAAAACATCACTAAACAAATCAAGGTATGAGTTTTTGTAGACTTGTACGTTAGCTGTTACTGTTGCGAAATGGACTGTGTACTCTGAATGGGTATTCTTGTCTTAATTATTTTATTTTGACGTACAGACACATGGACAAAGCTTCATGTTAAGTTGACAAATTGAAATTACAAATAAAATGAGAACATGATTCATCAAGCATCATAGTAAGCATCACGATTTGACAATTTACCTTCATTCTAGGATGTAAATGAGTGCACAATAATTCTCCGATAATTATTCCCATCGAATCGTTAACAAGTTGTACATCCCCCATCAATTTTAAGACATTCCAAGATTTAATTATAATCATAATAATTAAGGATAGCACATCTCTATCTCTTACATTCTAGCTTGGCATCGTCACAGTGCAACTACCACGCTTCAATTGACCATCAGCCATCAACCATCAATGAGACAATTATACAGATAATGATTATTATTATTTTTATGCGTATATATGCGCTATAGTCGTTGCATCAAACAAAAATGTCTTAATGTTTTTCCTGGATTAATTTTTATTTATTTTTATACACAATTTAATTTTTTACTATCAGGATGATTGAGTTTGTGTATGTTTTCTAACAGAGCCCAACAGATAAAACAGATCCTAAATAGTACTCTGTCAACTATTTCCTCTCTGGATAGTATTATGTATTGCGAAATGTAGACACAGCTCGCGATCAAAAAACAACTTTCAACTTTTAAACCAAACTTAAAAAATCACTACAAAATACAATGATTATTCTTTGGTCAATGTAAACATGAGTTCACAGTGACACACATTGATTAATTCGTACGCCTATAACTTCACGAACGACATTAACTAAGTGGTTACATAAGTATATGTAATGTATATATAACATTGCAGGCATGAATTAAATTAGCATATAGTAGGTATGTAGGTATACTGAGGATAGCTACACGCGCATAATGTACAAATTATATAAATGTCTACAACTACGTAAAAAGTTATGTTGGTACTCACGTTCGAAGGAAATAAAAATTAGTATTTGACTTGTTGACTAAAAAAACATCGTAGCGATCATTTTTTCATTATTTTTTTTTGTTTAATTACGATATTATTAATAATATAATATATGATATTAACAAGTTAAGAAATCTGTGCACCCAACGGGCAGACACGTCCACACACGTCATTCTTTAAACGAAGAAACTATAATTATAAATATATATATATATATATAGTACATATAGGTAGTTAGTGGATGTGGATTACTCTTATTATTATACCTTCTTGACAGATTACAGTCGTAATAACCTTTTTGTGTTATAAACGTTTTTTGTCTAGTTGAGTAAAAAGTATATTAATATTAGTAAGATTGTATAAAATACAAATGTAAATCAAAAAATTTCGAAAAATGAAAAAACAAAATTTCGAAAATATTATATAATAAAAATTTTTTAATACGAATCTCGAAACTCGATCTTAGGATTACTCAGTAGCTATGCATATATTATATTATTTATACTACTTACTTAATTACTCTAGATTTTTTTTAATAGATGCATAGGAGCTAACACTATAGGCTATAAAAAAAATTATCTGATCTAAAAATTACCTTACTTGTAGTATTACAACAATAATGTACGTTCATTTCTATACTGATTGCGCACTTGGATTCTCAAGCATGGCCTGGGTGTCAAGTCACAGTGAACTTCCCCCCCTTCAGCTCTGTACTTTAAATTAAAATAATATTATTTTTCTTTTTATTATTCTCCACTTATTCGTTCGACTAAAATCTCCGTCCGACCCACCCATGACTGCAACACACTACTTTACTTTGCATCATCATCCTCATCCTCATAGGTGTATACATATATATATATATATATATTTCTCTATCCGATTTCAATATTGAATTGTCAAGCATAGTAAATTAGTTACCGTCTTAAAATCTAAAAATTCTAAATATAATTTTCTTTAATTTGTATCCTTCAAAATAAGCTTCATTTTTTTATTATTATTATATAGTTACATTCCGCGCTACGATACGGGCTACGACACTAACGCTCCACTCTCTTAAGAATTAATGTGGTGGAAAAATTACTGTATTCTCTTTGACGTTTTGTTTACCACTGCACTGTATGTATAAATACAAGAGTATAAATGGGAATCCATAATAATATACGAGGATACGCAGAAGTTTATTTACGTATCGAGATAAACTTACACACAGTCCATTGAAAGAAAGGACCTGTGTGGATTCCGTTCTGGTTACGTAATGATTGCAATTATTATAAATTATTACAGTACTAGTAGATTACAAGCCCGCAATAGCACACAAACACACACACACACACGTTACATTACTATTATTATCTGATTGTTTGGATTAATGTTACCACTAGTGTTATTGTTATTATGATTATACAACTTTGACGACTCATGGACTCGTCAAAAACTGTCTTGCTTTTATATGTAGGGATATATATGTATAGTATGTATCCATATAATGCCTTTTTTACTTCTATAGTTACATAATCATACGCATAACTCTCTCGTCCTGTATTTACCGGTAATAACGGATTGTATTTACATACATTCAAAATAGTTTAAATCCTCTCTCACGTATTGTGGGAGGGTGGGAAGAAAAAAACTACTGTGCAATACTGGAAGTATATAATTATGCATATGATGATATCTGTATAGACATCTATTTTTGTCATTTTCATTGGGGCCTGGGCCTGGGTGGTGAGCTTCAACTATACGGATTGATTGTATGGTATGGGATTCGTAATTGATTACATAATGTCAGGATTAGAGGTATAGCACAAGGAGAATCATGACTGAGCACCTCTGAATAGAAAACAGCTATAAAATTATGATTTTTTAAAAAAATATGTGTATTTAATTACTAGTTGATTTGATCCTTATTGATGTTTTTACTGCACTGCACTATACTGATCGTGAGACACGGTACTTGTCAGAATCAGGTCAAAAACGAAAATTCGGAATGTTATAGTTCTCAGAAATGAGAGAATATTACGCCTGAGCTCCTTCAATCAAAGTCAAGTCAATTTCACATCAGAGCAGACAGGTAGGTAAGACATATGTATTTCAAGTCCTTCAATGTTAAGATTTATGGAGGGAGAAGCGAAATCCCTGTGGATTCATCTCATCATATATCAAGTTTTTATTAATTTTTATTACAGTACCACACACGCACACACCAATCTCAATTACAGTCATGGTGAAGATCAATTTTCTCTCATGTTTCTTGGACTTTCCCAAACAGTTTAAGTTTTATAGGTGTTACTCTTTGTTCTATTAATATAGATTTTGAAGTGGATTTCAGTGCCGACTGATCAAGAGATAACGGACTACAAGCTTTAGCACTATTGGCATATTTTACCCGTAACTTTGAGACTTGGACTCACTCGTCAGTCAATGTCTAGTCTAGGAATTTCTGAAGTCATACGTCTGTGCAGTGTGCGCCTTCTATTTTCTGTATTTAATCCATCACTACCATTCTAGTCAAAGGACCTAGGTACTCTGACTTTGACAGGTCGAAGGTTTGCAACAATGAGCAATAATGCAGTGGATTTAAGTGGCTGACTTTGACTTAATTTAATTATTATTAAATCAAGTCATTGTAGAAAGCATGTAATCAGCTGACGGGCGTCAATGTCATCCTAAAAGCACAGGATATAAAATGCTCACAAATAATTGGAGAAAATTATGCAACAGAATGTAGACAAGCCCTCACATTTCCACTTCCACTATATGTAGTCATAGGCCGTGACGATGCCTCCCTATATTTACTCCCGTTGTGGAAGTATATGCAAATATTGCAATACTAATAGTTCTCAAACATCTTTATACATACGGTAATACACACTTTACATTTATTTCCTCGTTGTTGCTGTCCTTTGGAAGTTGATGTCGGTATTTGAGTAGAGGTAAGATGACATAGATAATAAATACATCCTAGGATACAGATACAATAACGCAACCTTACGAATTTACGATGCTCCCAATCCCAAAGGATAATCTTCCCAACTAGACTGTATGGCTACCTACATATTAAAGACAGCCGCAAGTGGAATTAATGCTCGATTAGCACGATCTTCCCTGGCTACATAATTAACTCAAGATATCAACTCCAACCACGAGATCACTTTTGTCACAGTCATACAAGTTAACTTCTGGTTCAATAAGATCCAAAGCTCCCTGTCACACTACTTCTATGTATTGTTAACTCATCTCTGCGGTCCCACAAACAATCTACTACCTCCAGTCATCTGCAGTAACGACCAACACAAATAACCTCCCTGACACCGCTCCCATTCCTTCTTTTTTTTCATCTCCCCCTGTCGATTTAATTTTCCCACTGTTCACTCACCTACTCCTGGAATTTGATATTAAATCGTTGTTTCTGGTCACAATCAAAAAGGTTGAGCTATAAAAACTTGATGATCGTAAATCCAATGACGCTCTCTTTTTTTCATCGGCACTTCACATTTTATGTTCTAACTGCTCTTAAAACCCATTAGCTTCCTAAAGCTTGTAGTGTACTGAGAGGAGAAGGAAAAAAAACTTGTAAACAAAATACAACAAAGACGAAAAAAAAAAGTATTTCATATAATATCTGCCCACAAAATCTCTGAGCATTTCGTCTCTACATACTGTACTGTACTTGAGGATATATTAGCACGGCATGACAGGGCAGATGATCTGTCAATTTAATAAAAAAAAAATTCCCATTGTACAAGAATACCGCTAGGTAACTGGGCGATAGTGTTACCGATGGGATATACAGTACCAGTTGCATACCATTAAGTAAGGAGATGAAGATGAGAGACGGAACGACAGAGGAGAAAACAAAATAACTAAAACAAGGGCATCTTGACCTGCTGAATGTGAGTCGTGAAATGTAATTTGTGTAGAATGAAAACTTGACCCTATAATGCAATTGGATGCAGGCAGATAAGACTGACTTGTAGCTGACACGTAAAGTAACATTGTAAAAACCAAAAAAAAAACTAGTGCAAGGAAATCTACATGAGCAGACCGTCCATATGGGTAAGGACGGTAAGATACATACCTACCAACCTACCTACATACATCCACTCGGTATTAGGTAGTAGTAAGGTATGCTGTTAGCTGGTGTATTGAATAATCTTGTTTGCAAATGACCAAGAACATGAGTCTCACGCGTAGATTTCAACGTAATAATCTTACATCCCGTCAAGAACAATCTGCATCCAAGTACTTCTCATTCTCCCAGCATGAGCATCCATGGTCTGTTTGTGTAGGAAACTGTACTACTACTTAAACTCGTTTGAGTAGTATAAGCACACAATATAAGTATTTCTAAATTGTTTAATTGAATTAAACCATTTTAGATCCTGCCCCTATCTGCTCCTGTCCTGGATGATGTGGTGATCATCAGCTTTTTTTTTTGTCTACCTTTTAACTCTCATGGGCTCTGACTAACAACAGACACAAATAATACACCTTCCTGGCACTGCACTCACTCGTGGGTCTCCTGAGCCCACGTTAATACGTTATATTTGGACGAAAGAAGTCAAAGTAATTCAAGTTCATGGACACCTTTAGTAAAGCCCACGCCTGCCTGCCTGCCTGCCTACCTCCACTAACTTAACGCTTTGGAATTATTAGACGAGCTGAGGATTAAAAGTGAAATTCACATAATAAATTTGTAACGAGACGTTGCAGATTCTACATGACTTTTCAGAAGTTCCCCAGCCCTATAGATACAGTGAAGAAAGAATGATAATATAAATGTTTACTTGTTTACAAATCGTCTTAGCTCCTATGTAACATACTTGGCTGAGCTCTTCCTCTTGCCACTCTTTTCATTCTAGCATGAAGTCAAGCTTTAATGACTAGGAAAAAAAGCTTTAGCGTCCAGTAGTGTTCAGGATGTATAGGGACCCTGGGTACCTTGACGGAGATAGTGGGCACAATGGGTAAGTATACCTATAGGCATTTATAGGTATACCTACAACTGTACGCTACAGAACAAGCAGATGTTCGGATGTGTATTTGTATCCGCTCACTACTGACTGGCTGGTGTGTGTGTGTGTGTGTGTGTGTGTGTGCTCTATGTAGCTACTACTTTGATAGTGCGATGAAGATTTTTTAAAGAAAAAAAAATTCTAATGTGCTTATATGAGCGGAAAATGAAAGAGTTGACCGACCTCAAAGGGAAATGTTTCCGCAACGCAACGTTTCTATAGTCTCTCCATCTCTCGTGCTCATTAACAGCCAAAATCCTTGATGTTAATTTCTTGTTTCGTGAATTATGATACGATTATCTGGAGAAGTTCAAGATGCTAGTTAAAATTATTTATTATCATCATTTCAAAAAGATTTTTTCCCTTTAAAATGTGACTGCCACTTCTGCTGTAAATTAGTAGAAAGGGAAACTTCGAATGGTGTACGTATACATATACAAGTGGAACCCCAAGTAGAAGCCACCCTACCTATAGTGCGGTTGTATAGAAATAAAGTTGTACAAATCAATTTATTATACACGCGGTGGTTGCTGCTATGATGCTGCCTGCCTATTTGCTATCTGTAAGGTGGCACCTTGCCATACTTATTACTTGTCCTATATCATAAATAGTAAAAAAAAATATGAAACTTGTACTTGCTACTTTACAGATATTCTTTCTTTTGAAAAAAAAAACTTGCGCACTTTGAGGAAATATATACCTACCTACCTAGGTATATTTTGTGCTGTAAACATGATCTGCTTTGATGTATACCCAAACCCCTGTGTGTAGCCCCTAATCCAACAAATCAAAACATGGAAAGTGAGAAACAAAAGTCGAGGATTGATCTTCACTCGTAATTATGTAGTAGATTTGAGTAACTCGGAGGTGTGCTCTATACATACATATGAGTACATTGCATTGACAATTTACTCAAGAGAAACACTTGAGAAAAGCTAACTGTTTTGATTGGAGCTTTTTTTTTGACTCTGCAAACAACAAACTTGAGAATGATGAGATTGTGGGGAAAAAAACGTAGGCTGCTTCAATTTACTCAACAGTTTAGGACAAGATAAGTCATTACTCACTTGTGTCAGTTCTTCTTCTCGTGCTTCGTAAGATTTTGAGAGACCGGGGTTTTATGGGACTGTGAGTCAACTCACGTGGGGATGGCGGAGTGAGTATGTTGATCTATCAGGAGGAACACCACCATCACCACCGGTTCGAGCTTTTTCATGTTTTCATGGGGAGGGCAGGGCAGGGCAGAGAGAAACAATGCATGTAAAGGACTGGGCTGGATTTTAAAGAGGAAATTGAGGAAAAGTCATATTGGAGGGAGATGGTGACCGAGACACGGTGTCTACGGCAGTGAGTTCTGATGAGTTAAGTATGTATGTACAGAACATGGGGGCTCATCCGTATAAATATGAAGTAGGAAATGACATGACAAGGTGGAAGTGAGGAGACTGCACACACTCTGAATATTTATACAGTAACAAGGGGAGAGGAAATAAAAAAAACAACCTGACGTAGTTTACCTAATCTGTGGATGTTCAAGATACTGCATAGTATCGTGTCTTGCTCTTGCCAACCTTTCGGTGAGAGAACTGCATTCCATCAGCTCATAAATTCTGTGGTGTATGGCATCAAATGTTATTCTGACATGACATGGCGCTGGGTTTTAGGTGAGGACTGAGAGGTGGGCACCATCACTGTCGTCTCAGCTTAAAGATCTCTGTAGTTTTTCCCCTCTCGCTCTCTGTCTCTCTCTCTCTCTTTCATACACACTCTCTAACTTCCTCCAATCTCGACAGTAATTATTGGCTAAAGTATAAACCTAGGTATTTCTGTTCTATAATCTGTAAGCTGCGTTTGTATTTAAACGGGGGGAAAAAAATCCAAAAAATTATACAAGTTTCCCGTACAAAACGCATCGTGGCGTGTTATGCACACCACGACATATTAGCACGTGCATAATAGTCTTATGCATAAATCTATATGACTTATTATGCATAATGACAAAACATCATGTGCATTATAC
>JAQFZC010005860.1:0-13420 GCA_034695205.1 Dicyrtoma fusca
CTATTGCAATAGCCAATAGCCATAATAGCTAGTATACAGGAGTACCACCTACCTCTCTACTTCTATAATTCTACAGTTCTACACCCTGATGAAGTGCCGGCAAGAGCATGTATGCCTAAATTAAAATGGGAAATAATGTAGAGGTAAATGCCAATAAATTGACTGTTTACAAATAATCATTTTGTTAGTGTGAGTTAAATGGGAGACTGAAATTGAAAAATCTTGCGTCAAGGGAAAAGAGTAGACAGACGAGACGGTCGTAAAGACTCAATTAGAAATGGTGTGCTTCTCCAATCTTCAAGTCGTAAATCTTAATCGAAATAGCAAAATCATGTTATCTCCTTCAGCCATTCCATCTTATGATTACGACGAGTACAAAACTACATACACAGCGTCAACATTTTCTCTTTCATTTATTTTTTTTTTCACCACACAACAGTTGACACGCTCAGGGTTATGCCAAACCATACCAAAATAAATGACACAAAAGAATTGCTAGCATTGCTACCTACCTGAAAAGGAACTGGTACTGGACACTGAACTGGTATGCTATTTGTATTACTTGTATGTGTGTGTACTATGTACTTGTAGTACAACGCAAAAGGGACTTACGTCTTGTTGTCTTGTACGTGTACCATAAATTGTAGTTGAAACAAGGGCTAATCGATAACTTGTAATTATTATTGTAATTCAATGTTTCTTCACACAATCTGTACACTGTCAAAATTAAATGACTAAATGGTTAACTACAACAATTACCACTTACTTTACCTTACATGCGCACTGTTAAAGGATATTATTGCTACCGATTGTAAAAAAAAATGAATGCCATAATAGCTGAGCGGCTGAGCGTATACCTAAATGGACTTACACCTTACGTAATGATATTAGTGCCATTTTTAACTGTTGTTGTTTGCCATGACCATTTTTATCTTTATGTCTAACCCGTGGTATTATTTTCTACTTTTGTTTTCTTAGTACTATCTGCATGTATGGTTCCTTCCATTTTTAATTCTATCCACTCATTTTTGTTCGCTGAAGACTTTTCTTAGGCTTTAAAGATAAAGTCGGTTATTATGATGTTAAAAAGCTGGGATACATTAAGATAATATCTGTACTTACTTGGGCTTGATTGAGCCCAACACTTGGCTCAGTGGGTACACTTTGATCCGTATTTTGATAATTCAGGTAATTTTTGTCGTCGCATTTAGTATCTTATCGTACTAAAGTGTACTAAAGAAAACAAAAAAAAACATTCTGAGATAGTACTTGCCGTCATCGGACGTCGAACTGAATTGAATCGTGATCGTGACTGGGGGACAAACTTGTTGAAGGTGTACTTTGTTACAGGTCCACAGTAAAAAGATGCATAGCAAATGTACCAACTAGGTACATACCTAAGTGGGTAGTGGGTCTATGCATACACACTTGGGCAGGTAGGTACATCCGTCCTAATAAAATCAGTTGCCTAAATTACATGAAAGATAAATTACGTGTGTTGACACATTCTGTCGTGATGACAAACAACACAATGCTCAAGTCTATGTATTTATAGTACAGCGTTGGGAAATTATGTACAGCTCACAGACAGAATGTAGAGCATTTGACGGTGGCGGTGACGGTACGATACTGTACTGAAATGGTGTGCACAATTTCCTTCCCATTATTTATGTCTTTACTTGTCCAGCTCTCTCGGAATCTCGTCTCATCCTTGACAATAATGGTTACACACAATGACTCTAACGAGAAGATTGAGTCTCTGATAAATTAATGTCCGCCTAGCATTAATCGTAAGTACACAGGTAGCTGGGTATCCATGTCCTGCCTACTGCCTGTGCTGTGCTAGGAAATCCAGTTTCACTTTTCCTCCAAATATCTATATCTGTGTGTGTGTGTGTTGAACTCATGAAACTCATCGTCAGTGAGCAGAGCGGATGTCCTCCAATTCATCGGAGATTGGATACACATGCGTGTACTTTACCAGTCTACACTTTTTGTGATCAAAATGTACCTAATTTAGTTTTTGGTTGATACCAGGATACTGATAACTGATTCTGATAGATAAGGGGATAGTGGACAGACTTGTGTGCGAAATTTAAGATAAAAGAGTACAAAATATCGGTAGACAGTATTGTTCTGAACAGTTTTACCCATGCGCCTGTCCGCCTTGGAAATCCAGTTAGTGGGGGCACAACGAGAATAGTGGGGCAGGTATTTGGAATACCTAGGTAACCCTTCAATCTTACAATAATAGCCGTAGCTATACATAGTTTTACAACAAGCAACCTTAGATATACATAAATGTGATGGTTTAACACGCAATATACCTTACACATAGTTCGAACAGTGTACTATTTTCTAATACTTTGTGACTATGACATCGTCGACCGGATAAGAGGCGACGAAAGAATGAAGAGAATGACTCCCATTTACCATTACCTCCCTGATTAATTGGATCTACACACGAAAGAAAACGAAAGAATGACTGATGATGAAAGAAGGCAAAAAATACTGCGAGCTTCCATACCATGCCACACCAACCATTCACAACCCATAGATGTACGTACATACATCCACACGAATAAACAGTCGCAGCTACACCTCTACTCGTGAGTACAGTGAAGACCACAGTTCATATAGCATGGGTGTCGAGCTAAACATAATTAAATAGTATAGGTAGATATATGCTATATACTACATATATAATTTATATAGATCTTTATAGAGCTACATCGTATCTATATTTTACTGCAGTCGCAATGAAGTCAAGAACTTTTAGAGATTAAAATAAATTCCGAGTCCGAATATGTAATACATTATGATTATTTCGTACATAGTACTTTACTCTGGTATTTAGTATTTAGCCTACTAGGTTACCTATGCTTCCTCCCTATCTATGTAATTAATATTTTTTGGCAACTATGGTGCGCGTGATTATTAAATGACAGCAAATTATCTACTTATCTCCTATTAGTATGTACAGTACACTAATTACACACGTCTTCTGGTATAATTTAGGCTGGTTAAATCTTTAAGTATGTATTACAGACTTGCACATAACTATATACTACTGTACATATAAATAATTTGCTGCATTTTTTCTAATTTAGAGAGCATTATAATGTTCAATGTTTAGGTAAGCATGTAATTGTATATGTATATAACAGATGTCTACGTACGTACTGCAGTACTAGGTATATATTCTATATATGTAGGTATTAGGTATCAGGTATGAAGTCTTAAGTACCTATCTAATTTTTAGCAGATCCAGATGGCAGATTTCCATCTCATCGATTGCATTCGTCAACAGCCCATGTCATCACTGGTATTGGCATTGCATTGGTGGAATTTAATAATTTAAGTGGCTGGGGAATTGATGGACGCTGACGGGTCGAGTCTGATGAGTCTTCTTCACTTGACACAATCTTCGTCTGCTCTAAGGTGTATGTACGTATGCTCTGCATCCTTCCAACTGCATCATCTACTCCAAACACCTTACTTACTATTACTGCTGTTGCATCATAGCCTCGTACATTTCGTCGTCTTCGTCAATGGGAACTGTCGAATGATTGTACAAGCCTTGAGCCATCAGCTGAATTGCAAGACCACCTCGTGTTCCTGTTGATTTCTTCAGTTTGGCTCTCTTATTCTGTCAAAGAGGGAGAGAAAGAGAGAAAAAAAAATAAGATTTTCTGAGATTTCCAACTTTATTAATTGGGTATGTAATACTCAGCCCCAAAACCAATGCAATGCAGTCAATAATGTTTATATTGAATCGTCGTATAGGAAGGTAGATATGAGTTGTGGCAGTGCCAGGGTGCAATAAGATTGATTGCAGATAATATTGTTAGAATTTCACGATGATAAAGTCAAGAAGGCTACATGGGTACATCTATCGCAGTAACACAGAGGTCGAGATTTTTAGATTAAAAGGAGACAATTACTGTTCGGTGAACGAACGACGAAACGAAGCGAAAGCACAGTAGAAAGAGAAAAAAAAGAAGAAGAAGGAAAAAAAGAAAAGCTTGAAACAAAAAATGCACCGCACGTTCCATTTATTATTGTATGGATTGACAATGACACTGCTCATCATAGTTATGACATCTGTCTCATCTCTCTGTGCGTCTCTGTCTCTTAACTTAAGACTTACGGCCTATAGCTACTTCTCACTATCTACATAAACATATCTGCCCATTTGACTCTTCCCATAAAATCAGATCAAACACTCCCAATTAAATTATCTAAACACGCTTCTGTTCTTCGTCATGCATTCCACGCTACGCACCTCTTCAATTTTTTGACACTTAAGGACACCACGAGTGAGATAAATCAGCCTTTTGTATTCATTGCAAGAATCGCTTCTCACACACAACAGACACTCTTATGATAGATTCAATTAGGGCACGGGCAGTCTTCTGCGTATACCTATAAATCTGTGCGCTTGATTTCTTCTACTGTTCTACTGTACTGCGCTCCGTTACTGTTAAAGTAACGCAAGGCTTTATGTGTTGAAGTTCAAGTAAGTATAGGTATCTACATACAGGCTGTCCATTTCATGTGTGTAGATGCCACCACGTAGAGTATAAATCCTGACACTTGCCAATTAAAAAGTATAGACACAGTTATCTATTTACTACCCCTTCTGATAGCGCTGTTAATGCTAATGTGTTAGAAGGGGATGGTTAGAAACACACGGAATGACCGAACAAAATTTAAATTATAAAATCTGAAAATCAGGAAGGAAAAAAAGTTGAGAGAAATAAGTTCAGTTCGGCCTGCTCAGTGATCAGAAAGGCAGAGGACAGGGCTCACGGGTGAAGTCCGTGTCCATACTTAATGGCTATGTACGTAGTATGGATTTGAATGCCTGTCCATTGATTTGTCTATCTTGCATTCCTACATGTATTTGGGTAAGTCATGGTCATGTGAAATGTGTGTCCACTTGAGAATTCTAAGAGCTGATTGACTCGCTCTCTGCGAGTGTGAACTACATGTGATTTGCATGAAAATGTAAAATTTAGTCTGTTCCGCAAGTATGTATGTAGCCATAGCTATGTAGATACTAGTAAGCTATACATCTTACACCAATGGCAAGAAGTGTGAGGTGACTCGTACCTGAAACCAAATCTTGATTTGATTTTCATGAAGTTTCAAGTCTCGTGCTAAATCCTGCCTCCGCCGTTCAGTTAAGTAACGATTCTCATCAAACTCTTGTTTCAGACGTGCTAATTGCTCTGCAGTGAATGCGGTTCTGGGTCGTTTCTCTTCTGGTGTTTCACGTACTTTGGGTATGCCTGGTATAGGCATCTCATCCTTTTTCCGTACTCTTCGTGATCTAGGTCCTGGAATGTAAAATAGAATCATATATTTTATTTTTATTTTTCAACGAGGCAGAAGTCAAGAATTAGTTATAATATACTATGCATGCCAGGATTTTAGCTAAAATATATTTACCTACTTACAAATGTAGCCGTGCCGTAGCCGTACAGCCAAGAAATTAAGTATGCGAAAAATGTAAAGATTTAATTATAGACATCCCTCACGATATTTTGGGTTACTGGGTTAATTATTGACGGCAGTAAACTGACTACACATACACTAAATGGTAACTACAATGCAATGCCTACTTATGCCCAATTTATTATCAGTATTTGACTAAACTCAATGTTTATGTGATGAATTGCACTTAGTGCCGTATAATTTAGAGTAGAGATAATATTTTGATTAAATCAATGTGTGATAAATGTAGTGGAAACTGCCAACTATTGCCTCATTCCGTAGCCATTTGCCCTATTCTCCCCAGTCACATTTTCAAACCAAGATGCTTTCAACTTTTGTACAGGGACACCGACACCATGCAGAGCACAGTGCAGTGTGCAAAAGTGAGGCGGAAAAAAAATGTAATGCAAAATGTAAAATGTGAAAAATAATTTAGCTGCTGAAATGGGGTGGTAGGTAGATGTAAAAAAAAATGAAATTTAAATATGAGTACATTGATTATGTGATGACTGATAGAAACACCACACCACCCATGCAGGGTATGAATCAAGAAAGTATGTAGGTATGTAAGTACCGTAGTTATAAGTCTGATCTACAGCTACAGACAAGCTGACTTGGCTTTCTGTTCAAAATAAAAGATTCTACACAAATTGTAAGCTCTCATCGGCATTACTCTCAAATTATAATAATAATGTATGACCTGCCAGTGCCAGTATGCACACAACCATAACCACCATAAGCCTACAATAAATGTGAAACAGGAATGTACTCATCAATCTACTGTATGTGTGTATGTACGCTGGTAAATAAGGATGTAAGCGTGGGCAAGTTGTAATTATGTATGTTTCATGACTTGACTTGACACACCGTGTCATTGTATTGGGAGAGGGAGAAAATTTACAAAAAGAAATGAAAATATCTGTAGAAAAGGAGTGGGTCCAAATGTCAAGTTAAATATGAAGCAGAGCTATACATTACAGTCTGTTTCTATGTGTTCAATGTGCACAGTATTTGACTGTGATGGAAGCGTGTGTATGATTTGACGTGTCCATTAAAAGGACTTGTCTCAAGTTCTATTGCTCACAAGATATCGTCTCCTCGGATTAACTTTGACATTCGTCACTCCGAGTCTGTACGTTGCTCCATTGCTACACTTCCCCTGTTCCGTTTCAACGATTTAATCTTTGCTCGTGTGCAACCCCAAAACAACTTTTTTTTTCTCCCCTCTCTCTCTCTCTCTTTTCTCTTTCCTACAATCCATCCATCCATCCATCCGTCCATCCGTCCATCCTTCCTTCCATCCATCTTTGCATTGAACTGAACTACTAATCGTAAGCCCCGTCTCCGTTGTTGTAGCTATTACCCACTTTATACTTTTAAATTCAATGAGCGTTTACGTTATCATTTACGCGTACGCTTACTTCTTCACTAATTTTTTTTTCTTCTTCATATTCAATTCAGTAATAATTTAAATCCAAAACGATGTTTATTCCTATGTATATTCTGTATTCACGGACAGAGGCTGCTCTGCTCCACTCGACATGCCACATTAAGAGGAATTTATTACTAATATGCTCTGAATACCTGTGTAATGCCATCACAATTGTATTATTTTTATTACTGCTATTACTGGGATGAATAAAACTGTACTAAAAAAAAGTGTAGCCTTAATCGCCATGCCATCGCATCCCATCGCATGTACGTAGTAAGGCTTTCCTCAAAGCCAAGTTAAAGAAATGCATGTCTTGTGTTATTTTGATGTAAATGTAAATAAGTGTATCTGGAGGATGGATGGATAAGTACGTCACACAAACAATCCATTGTAGTCCATGCATTTATCTCGAATTAAGGATTAACGCACAATGCAACTAATGCACAGGGCCATCAGATGAGAGAGAGTGTGTGTACAAAAGAGCAGATTGAATATTTTTCTTTCTCTGCCTAATGCGCTAACCCCGATCAATGATCAATATTAAATGGACTGGCATCATCTCTGTACATTGCGTTATACTGCATCAGTATTACCACGCAGGCATCATTGTAAATATGGAATTGGTATTGGAAAAGTGCAAGGAGGCTTATCGCCTCACTTTATTACCTCTCCTTCTTTCTCTCCCACCCACCTTAAATTTCAATTAAGTAACAAGAGTCGAACGTAAAGTGTTTGATAAATTTCTGTTTATTGTAATTGTAATTTTGATGTCAAAGACCATGTAAGTAATCCTCTGTCAAAAGCCAGCCCAACGCCAAGCCAAAAATGATGGTGAGCGGACGTGTGTGCGTGTACCTTCTAAGGGCTGAGGACTCAACCTATGGCAGTAGGTATTTTGATTTTTGTGTTTTTGTGTGTCCATTACTGTGTGTATCATACATATGTACCTATATACAGTCTCACAATCGGAGCTTGTATCATTTGTAAGAATTCTACAGTTACACACACTTGAGACTCAGTAATCCCTCTAATCGTCGTAAGTACTTGTGAGACAGCCGGATAGATTTGTTAAGCTGTAACATTACTTTGGAGTTTTCAACTTTTCGAGTTTCGAGCTGGGAGTTACATCTACAGTGAAGGTAATGCAACGCAACGCAACGCAACGTTAACCGGTTCCCAATCAATAGTTCCGCAGACACTAAACTACACACACGAATATACCTTTAGTCAATGTAATACACACAACTACATGAGCAGAGCAGATAAATGACTGATTGTGTAGTGTGTGAGTGCCAGGCCATGGCACGCCAAGACTTGAGAGAGATCACACACACACACACTCACACACATTACCATTAATATTTACCATTTTGAATTTTTTGGCATTACTATGCAATGCACTTAAATTCTTTTTGTCATGTTCCTCGAGGAGAGTCACTTATTATTATCATCATCATTATGAATTTGTTTAGCATACTCAAGAGATAAAATATTAACGAGTGTATCATCAGTCATACTGTGTGTATGTGTGCCCAACTGCCCACGTTCCTCCATTATGTACGGTGACAGCCCATCTACAAATAATAACTACAAATCCATGTATGTATATAGTGATGTGCCATACTTATTAGTATCAGTAGAGATTTTTTTCCTATTCCAATCTCAACTAATACCTATGTTCGTCCATTGTCCATACAGTTTTCTTCGAAAGGCATAAGTTCATTAAATTCATAAATTGTCATTGTCAGTTGATTTGTAGACTGCCGATGCTGAATAATATAAACAAAGTAGAAAATACATTTTCTTTCTTTTTTTTATGACTAAAATAATAATGCTGTCATTTTAAATTTTAAATTCAGTCAAATCTCAAGCTGTTATCATCACTGAATTTTTATTCTCTATTCCTTGTGTAAATACTCTGTGCTTTATTGGCGATGGCTATGCACATTGCCATTGCCGTTTTCTCGCTGTTGGAACTATAAGAATTTTCTACGCGTGTGCCTGATTCTAAGGATGTAGTAGTTACCTATATACATACATCTACCTATCTATCTATCTATCTATCTATCTACCTACATTACATGTGAAAAAATAACTGTGAGACAGACGTAAATTAACAAACTTGCCACCCTATGCATACCCTATCTAATAGGTACGAAATGAAATTATTATTTTACGAACTTTTTATTACTCTATCAATTTAAAAAAATCATGTAAACTTGTTCGATCTTCATTGCATTGTAGCCAATTATTTTTTTTTCTTTGCTAGGAGATTCCTCATGGGGAGTCTTGTGTCTACTCATAAGTCTCTGGGGATATATTAAGGGATGAGAGAATTCCTTGTTGATTTGGTAAATTGTGAATAATAATGGCCATATATTTACATATCATTGAACTTTAAAGCCTTTTATTTTTTTTACCGTCAAAAATTGTTAGTCACAAAAGAAATGTATTTTCTACCTGTAAAGCTATCATCGACTGTTAAAATTCTTATTTTTTATTTTCTTATTAGTCGAATGCTAATGTTATCTCCAATGCGATGCAATGCAATGCTAATATGAGTACAAATGGCAATGGCAAGTGTACATATTTGAACTTTGGGAATGTGGGAAGAGTGTGGCATCCATGGTCATGTCCGCTTGGGTCGGACGACCAAGCCAATTCAAAAAGCTCAAGCCGACTAATTATCCCAACACTAACACTTAATGCTTTATTGCCCATGACAGTGAAATAGGAATTTAAAATGGAGATTTATATGAAATTAAGGATTTAAATAGAGAAAAACAATTCGGAATTCCGTATATTCCACTACTACAGGTAATTCCATTATGTTAATGCATTATATTATGTATGTGTGTGCTCTTTTACCATTTTGAATGCTCAATATGTACGTATGTACGTATACCCATGCATTTTGTATATTCAGTGGCATAAAAGCAATCTATAGATTAACGTCCTGGCTCTTTCTCCTATTCGAAGATAGCAAAGCAGAAGTAAAAAGTGAAGTAAATATTGTACCATGTTTTCTAGCATAAGGATTGCATTATTACCTGAAGAAGGTCGATCACTGTAGCGAGTGCAGTAAACCCAGGCAGGCCAAAGGAGCGGTCCTTGAGGCACCTTTGGATTGACTTTAGTCTCATCCACAACTTCCTCCTTTCGACTCGTACACGAGCTATTCGAGTCCTCCGAATGATCTTTGACACTGGAGGGTCTGCCATGCCTTTGACTCTGACTACCGCCGTTGTTACTGTTACTATCAATGCTGCTGCTGGGACTGTGACTGAGGTGCCGTCCCGGTCCGCCGTGATTATTGTTCGCCTCCTTGTTCCTGGCATAGGGATGCTGATGTGGTGGTGGTACATTACTATGAGGAAGATGACTACCGCTGCCACTATAGGGATGAGATTGGCTTTGAGATTCAGGGAATTCTCCAGCGAATGAATTAGCGCTGGATCTTCGATGGTGGTGTGACTGGGGACTCCTGGTGCTCTGACCTATTCTTTGAATGGCCACCTTGCCAAATTCAGGTCTGAGGATATCATCAATGGAGAATTTGAGGGCATTGGAAATAGACATGGAATTCCCACTACTGGTATTGGTACTGGTGCTCATACTGTCCCCGAGCTGCTGGTGATAGTGAGATGCATGGTGTGAGTGGTGTGAGTGGATGTGAGTGTGGTGATGATGCGGACGATGTGGTCGACTGATTATGGGAAATGATCCTTTGATGGGACTCGGAGTCTCGGATGATGCGGACTGGGTTGAGGCTGGGCTGAGAGGGAAAGTGGAGGTAACTGTGGATGAGGCAGACGATGGTGGTCTTGAAGGTGGTCGGCCAGAAATACTATTATTTTCATCGCTACTGTCATCTAGCACATTGTCCATTTTACTTAAACTATTATTATTACTACTATTATTACGACTTGCGGGTCTTGTTGCTCTTGGCTTTGGTTCACTGTCTCCGTCCACAATGTCCCCACTCATCTCCGCGTCCATGTGATCATTCTCAATGAGGCGGATCGTCATCTTTTGTTGGGCTGACGACAACTCGGCAGATGTTCCACTATCTCCATCTCTATTATTACGATACATTTTATTTCCTTCTCTATTATCATCGCAACTATTTCTCCGTCTCTTACTGCTACTGCAACTGCCACTACAGCTCCCAATGCTACTTCCACTCTCCTCTTCCCTTTTAGCTTCGACAGTTAATTGAATTTCCATCCCAAGTCCATTTCCATTTCCATTTCCTTTATGCTCATTCCTACAGAGACTCCCTCGTCTCTCTTTACCTTTGCCCGACAGTTGCTTCGAGTCCGGTCCTCCTCCTGTTCTACATGGAGACAACAATGGAGCATCCTCATGACACCCGTCATCACTCGCACCACCTCGACTGTCCTCCTCCGAGTCACCGGCAGATTGAGGAGGGCCGGAAGGACTTGCTGCGGGACTATTACTAGTTTTAATTTTGACTTCGGACTCGTCTGAGGTGGAGGAAATGATGCAGTTGTTATTACTAGAAGAAGCCGTATTGTTTCCAGTCATACTGCTCACTAGTTTCATTGTTGACGGCGGTGGTGTTTGTTGTTGGGCCGGTGACGGACTTCGCGGTCGTCCATTGTTATTAATACTACTGTGACTGCTGTTGTGAGGAGTGTGAGTGAGAAGTTGAGAGGCGTAGGAGGAGAAAACTTTGGCATTTGGTGTGTTGGGACTGTCACTATTAGAACTGTCACTGGCACTTGAGTCTGGAGACATTACCATCGGTGGTCTCGTCCTATTGTGACCATGACTATGACTGCTGCCAACTAAGCGTTCCACGGGAAGAGCGAGCATGTTTCGTCGGCTCACAATGTGCATCTCACTTTCTACAGTTATAGAGTGTGTTCAATGTGTATATGTGTCTCTGTAAAACTTTATCTGAAGGAGTCTACCTGTATTAATTACCGGCGACGCTGACTGCCAACACAAATCCTACACCGTGAATATAAATTTAATATAACAACACCAGCCACATAGTCACAATCGTCCACTATAGCACAGCCACTGATAGGACAAGTAGTATACTGGTAGGAAGAGGAAGAAAAGCATGTGCTCGGTCTCTTGTCTGAATGTAATTCGAACGAGAGTGTTAGAATCTGTATGTATGGAGTAGATACGAAATGAATAAGTGAATGGGCCGGAGCCGAAGGGGACGAGACGAAGTGACAAGTAAGTATGTGTGGAAACAACAATGCAGGTGAATGACAGCTCACGCACTCACGTGCACAACAACCTCAACCTTGATTCTATTGCAGACCCAAGTTGTAGCAGTACAGTCTCAGTTCTGGTTGTAGATACAATATTAGATTTTTATATTGCCGCACACATGTCAATTATGACAGGGATACTTAATCTCTTGTGCAAATATATTCAATGTCCTATATATTTCCTATACACCTTCTTCTTCTGGTTCTTCTTCTTCGTGTTCGTCCGTCTTGGACCATCCGTACGTGTCCGGAATGAGCTAGACCACCGCTAGTTGAATTTCTAGACGCGTCCACAACATTTCAATTTTAAATTAGATTTAGAAACCCGAACCGAAATTCAAAATTAGAAGAATGCACAGGTGTATTCTTCAAGTGTAAGAGTATTTTTGTATTTTTTTGGGGGGTAGATAGTGTGAGAAACAATAGGAATAAACTATTGCTTTGTTTCTGATTGATTCTTCTATTGTTGTTCTAATTAAGAAAGGGAGGGCTGATGAGTGAGTGTGTGGATGTGTGTATGTAGGTATGTACTACGTGTGTGTGTGTGTGGTAGAGGGAGAAAGAAAGATAAAGAGAGTAAGATGTTTTGACTTTTGACTGGACTGGACTTGACTGAGGGTTGTAGGATGTTATTGTGACGCTGCTCTTGTTCCAACTAAGAGAAGAGGATGAAGAGTATGACGTCTAAATAATCCGACAGGAGAGAGAAAGAATTTTTGGAAATGTCAGTAAGATTCGCCACGGGTTGATGAAATTGACAGAGATCTCCCAGCTCCTGTCACATCCTCAACAACTTTTATATACGCATCTCTTCATCTTATTGGATTGAGGCGAGAGGATTCCGCCGCAGGAGGGTAGAGCTCCTCATTGGCCCGCCGTCCACCTGACCCCGCCCTCTCCCTCTGAGGGGTGCCAATCCCCAGCCTCGTAACACTCTTCCCCGGCCCAACCCCCGGCCAGGGCGTCTCCTCCAATTGAGCTATATTGGTTACGACTCTTTATTACATAGACGCTTTGATTATCTCGTGATGGATAAATACACCATCTCCATCACCAACCAGCCAGCCAGCCAACCATCCACTATTACAAAAAAAATACTCATCCCTATCTATCCTTTTAAATACGACCGTGAACATCCCATACATAATACCTACCTACGTACATATATGTCTAGCCAATTATATCTATATCTTCCCCACCTATCCATCTATATTTGTCTGCTCAGTCTAAATGGGTG
>JAQFZC010005861.1:0-13420 GCA_034695205.1 Dicyrtoma fusca
CGGTCTAGTATTTGACCTCAGAACTCCCATGTTAAAATCCCATAAGGCGCACATTCCCCTATCCACTAACTAACTATCATGCTCGTCTCCTGCATCTTAGTCGTGCGTACTCTATCGTATTCGTAGTTCTGGTATCAATTTCACTCTTCTTCCGCTACACTCAATCCCGTCCTATTGTGACTGCAAGGAGCCCACTGACCGGAATAGATGGATTGAACTCATCACGACGGCTTAACTGGAGAGGGCGAGCATGGAAAAATAAGGAAGACTTCACAGAACTTTCCGGTGATTTCCCTCGCTATCATACTTTTGCCTCAAATATATTTGTATTTTCCAGCATCCTGCACAGCCACAGCCTTTTCCACTGACAGTTCATTTTTAAAATTGCTCACTCGCTCATCGAGTCCATCCCATCCTGAAAAATCCTATGATGATGATGACGATGCTGCGATGGTGTAAACTTTTGAAATCTATTCTGTACAGATTTCATCCTTTCATAGTCAGAGTTCCTGACCGACTCAAAGCTATGATTATGAAATAATTATTAAATTTATTCGGAATGAATGTACATATCAGAAACAAAAATGAGACTCGAAAGGATGAGGGCTAGATGAGGGTCTAGCCAGGTACTCACATAGATTCACATACACAGTCCAGAGAACTAATGGGATTTCATGAACTGCTTTGTAATTTAAAAAACTTCTCTTTCATTTGTATCCATCAAATAAACCGGAAGGTTGGAACGCCTCCATTCCAATATCATTTTTCTTCATGTAGATTTTTTTTTATTAGAGTGCTCCTCGTTGCTACCTGTGCCTCATAATAATAACATTCAACTTGAGCAACTAACTACTGTGCATCTTGCGTATCAAATATTTCCCCGTGACATGCAGATGTAGAACGGTGATAATGCCGAGCCAACATACTAACTTGACTTCAGTTTGGTAATGCTGAATGTTAATGAAGCTAAGTAGTGCAAAATCATGGTGAAGACAGAACAAGCTGTGCTGATTTTCTATTTATACCGCAGTGGCCAATAGATTTTTTTCTCCCTTTGTTACACTTGTTATTATGTCACTCCTACATTTTCCGTGTTCAAAATTAAATTGCTGAATGGATTTATTGCGGTTATTTAAATGTGTACATTCAGAATGACCTTATTACATCTGTACAAGCTACATACTGATGCGATGGCTGATAACATCTTTCTGCTACGTACCTGCTAAACAGGACACATCGAATTCGGTTCAGTCCAACACGCTCCTTCATTTGAACCGAAGTAACACACTTCCAGCTACCTGCTTGCACACATTCTACTCTACTACCCTGTTTGTAAGTACTGCACTTCTGAAGCAAGTTAGTAGTTCAAGTTTTGAGAAAGAAGGACCTAAAGAAGAAAAAACGGTTTGAAATGCACGATATTTTTCTGCCCCTACGAAATGCTCCAACCATGTTTTGCTTCACTACTACTTTTTTTCCGTCAACATGATGGTCAAGGGCAGCGCAGCGTAGAAAGCAGCCGTAGAGCGGAGCATCATTATCTGTGCACATGAGTGAGTGTGGGGGCACATAATAGCCGCATGACAATTTTTAATTCATTCAGGAGGAAGGAATAACCTGAAGCAGTCAGTGAAGGAGAAACAGAACTAGCAACCAGCCGGAGCCTTGGGCCAAGCGGCAAAATTTCATTCAAGAAAATCCTGCCTGGATTGGGTAGTAAGAATAATAATTGTATGAGACACCTAAAGTTTTCCACGCAAAACAAGACTGCTAAAGCAACGTCAATATTTTAATTTGCCTAGACAGGGCCCTTTAGAATACATCATGTGAGACTAGTGTTAATGAGACTGCATGGCGCTTTTCCTCTTATATTGCCCATGTAATTCTCACAACAACTCTTTCCACACACTCACAAACCTAATAAACACACACAGTCAACAATGCAGCAAACGTAGCCAGTAACAGAACGACAGAGGAGCTTCACCATGGCCATGCAATGAAATTTGAAAAAAAAAAGAAAAGAGCCCAAGAACCCCGGTCGCTCTCTTCCCTAAAAATTCACAACATTTACAGGAATGGAACAAAAGCAGAGCTTGAGCAAAAACATAAACATGAGGAAGATGAGGGCAAAAAAAAATGTATAAAGGCTGGCTTGTGACGTGCTCCTCGTAATTTTTGTAATCAGACAGGTCTCTGCCATTATTCCTATCCTTTCTCTCCTCAGTCTGTATAGATTATCCTTTTTAGTGGGTCCTCTACTCCTTTTTATCAAGTCACGTATTCTGTAGGATTTTATGGAGATTTTAACAGCCAATACTAATAATATGACTTAAATTTAAAGTGTCTATAAACACACACTTGTATATATGATGACTATTGAGGACCAGCTACATTTTACCGATTTTACAAGTCGTAAAACCCTTTCATACATGACTCCCGAGTTTGGGCATCCTCTGCATTTACTTTTACTTTAACTTCACTTCATCACCTCTCTCTCCCTCGCACTCGTTAAGGAAGCAGTCACTGGTTGTATACTTTTGTTCATTTGGCGTACGGCGTCTGGGTACACCTTTTCATTTTATTTGCGAGAAGTACAGGATTTTTTGTTTTTTGCTTTGAGGGAGCGTAATAGCCATAGAACCATGAAAATGTGCATGTAAATGCAGTCTGATCGTTACTGCAATGCATCTCTGCCCATCTCTGTCCTCTCCTCCGCGTCCCAATCAAATATCATAAATCTTATGCAAACAACTTTTACGCTCACCTCATCATTTAAATTCTCCATCATGCTTTCTTAAATGCAGAGTATAAACACTTGCTCAGACTCTCATGGATGCTTAAGGGCTTTCCGCAAATTTAATTTTTTAACACGCTCGTTATCCATGCTTTTGTCTCCCAACAATAACAACAGCAAAACAAGACAGCAACTCAAGCGGATACAAAATATCCGACTTTGATAAAAACAATGCAATGGTAAAAGGTAATCAGTACTCCTCGTCGTCCACGACCTATTTTATTCTTTTGTTCTTATTAAGCTCCATTCTCCGTTCTACACTAAGCGACTAAACCGCTCAACAGTAGCGTAGCAAAGGGTTGGCCACGTACACCTACGTATAATTTGGGTAATAAAATAATATAGGTAATTACAGACAGATACGCACTGGGTCAGTGTTTTCTGTCATTAGCTAAGGTGTTGACAAGCCACAGTTAAAGCCACAAATCAAGAAAGTTTTTTAGAAAAATTCTATTTTACCCTCGTCGCCACGATTTGAATAAATTCTTCGTAATATTACATAGTCATATAAGATGTATTAAGATGCTCAGATGCTCATATATTTAATTTGTGCATGTAGACACGTTAACGGGGTTTGTTTGATTTATGCAGAATCCAGATGTTGGCACTTGGAATATTTGGTGAAAATTCTTTCATGGACTGTAGCAATAAGAATGACAAAAGAAGCTTTTATAAGTTCATAATTGCAGACACGTGATTTGAATCGTGAGCATTCGTGTTTACTCACAAATTTATTCAAGGGCATACCGCCAAACAGTTGCTTATTATCACCCTTTGAGTCTCTATTTCATTTCTCATCTTCTCCAGTAACAGGTTAATACATACAGACATGAGCACATACGCTTTGCTTAAGCTGGTAGTAGGTACTCGGGTTAGAGTTTGGAATTCTCTCCGCTGCTGTTCGGTCTGTCAGAAGCTTTACAAGAGTTGGAGGCAAAGAGAAGCGGTTTAGAAGCAAACGCATTTAGCCCGAACACTCGTAATATGTACTCTGCTTAAACTAACTCTATTTTTCCTACTTTAATTGCCCATTTTATCTTTGAATGTATCTAATCATTATTTGTTTTTTTAGAATCCTGACTTTACGCGCTTTGTCCCATAATCCATGCTCATTACTATTTTTATGTAGGTAGCTGTTAATTAATTTATTACATTTCCTTGAAGATGCAGACACTTTCCACAAGATACAGCATCCATCCTTCTGGCTTTTACTTCCAAGTGTTAAATCCTTCTAAAATTATCGGTGCATTAAAGACCGCAGTCGTGTATTGTTATAAAAGTTATTAATATTACAATTCATTTACCGCCTTAAATTGTAATGAAGCTGAAATAACATTTAAGCTCATAGAATTTGATTTATTTTTTAAAAACATGAGAAGAAGACTAGATTCTAATCAAAAAATAAAAGGCAAGGCCATGTTACGAGTACTTTCCTCTGTCTGTACTTATCATTTAATGCAGTTCGAAAGACATAACTCAATTTAAATTCAAATTTAAATTGTTTAGCTTGCACAAACATGTGTAGGGGCTCAAACCCAAGTAGGTAGTCTGAATGTTGGACTCCGTCAGTGGAATGTGTAATAATGAGAAACCATTAAACAGAATGCTAAATATGTTTCATCGTATGAATAATCCTTTAATAGAAGTTGAAGGAAAGCCATGGATTGTATTTTTTTTTGTTGCTGTAGAAAAAAAAGACAGACAGCAGGATAGGCCCTCACTCACCTCATTCTAGTTCAGGTGATAGCAACTCTCACCTTTTGTATGAAATGCTCGTGTGAGGCAGGAGAGTAAGCCATATTAACTACATTACGAGACTCACATGTCTTCCAATTTCAATTTCAATCCACAACTACCTTCCTATACAAGTTTAAATTCATAAAAAAAATAGTTCCCAGCACATGTTCCTAAATTAGATAAAGAGCGAGGAAGAGACAGAGCATGAGTACTTACGGAAGGCTTTGAGCTCCTCAAAAGCATGCCGCAACGACTAGTACAATCCCGTTTGAATAGTTCAGTAATGCAAGGATTCCGTAGGTTAAGCTATATGTCACATAAATTTCGAGAACTACTTACACTTTCAGTAGAGATTTCAGTACGCCACTGCTCTGGAGTTTGACGGACAAAATCTAGAAAAATGTCATATATGCACTTGATGGTCTATGGTCTGGCATTATATATGGTGGTTAGAGTTGAGTGCTATTGCCTGCCGTTCCACCATTGTACAGTCTACTGTGTATACAAGAAGGAGAGAATAATGACATGGTCCCGAGGAGTATCTGTACGAGCGGAGTAATAATAATTGAAAGTTGGGACCCATCTGATACCATTATTATCGTGGAAGATTGTTCGCGTGCATGCTCGACTTGGAGTAACTGAGATTAAAAGAGTGACAAATTGGATGCGATTTCCGATTCGAATTTCCTATACACAAAATAATGTTGACATATATTATTTAGAGAACGAGAATACTATAAGGTCTACTTCAAATTCCATATGTGTACATAACTTAAAGAGTGCTGATGATGTATTTAGTCGAATTTTGTTCATATGTTATGGTCCTACAAGATGTAGATTGTAGATATGGGAAAGAGTGTTGCTCCGGTTGATACATGTACTGACACACACACACACTTTAGTGGAGCTTAGCTGGTAGGTCGTCGGTAGCCGTAATTGCTACAGAGGTACATAAAAATCGTCCCGTGTTAAGTCTGTCTACCGCACGTCAACTCACTCGGCACGGTATTATACTATACGAGACTATTTTGTGCGTGCGTGTGTCATCATAAGAGAAGGAGAGAAATTCCACGTTTGAACCCTACAGATGTTTTGCCCCGATGCATCTTCGTAGTGCACTCATATACGTATAATTTTATCCCATTGTGCAGAGTAATACCTAGTTTTGTACTCTCACTTCAATTGTCATTGAAGCCACTTCATATATATGTACCTCCAGCTATAAAGTTTATCGCCCATATTTTCAAGTGAATTCTCATATGCAGGTCTCCTAGCCTTCGGACGTATATGGGGGATGCATGACAAGCCACTCTTGGGTATCTCTCTACTGTTCTGTTCCGTACTCATTCACTGTCCTACCAATGGCATTACAATTGCATGCAGTCACAAGGACCGTCACCGCTCTGTCAGTCGACGGTAGTGTGGAGTAACCAACCATCGAGATCAAACTCCAAATCCAAAAATGCGTGCATATCAAAGCTCACTACCTACATATATGTTATCAGTATCCTCACTTCCAGTGTCGAGTGTGTGCATACACGCTTATGCTCATTAAGTACCAGTAAACTGGTGGACCAGTCCATTCAATTGGGTTTTTACTCCCTTTTTAGCTTTCACTCTCACATAACCATATCACCATTTTGAGTTGGAGTGTGATTTGTGTTCATGTTCATGTGGTTGGTGAAGTTTTGTGTGAAAAGGAAAATTAGAACTCCCGGAGAACCTCTGTCTCCAGCGACAACACAAATCATATCCATCATGGTAATGGGTGGTAATCAGAGTCAGTGAAAAGGAAAAAAAAATCCGTTTCCGATCTACAAAACTATTTCCTCATCAGCACAACACTGCAAACTGCAGATGGTCACGTTCATTCTGTTTTCCTTCCACCCATTCAGCATTCCCAACATTCAGGTATTTTATCGTCATTTTATATTGTTTTGATGTTTGTCGCCCTAAGCTTGTCATTTCAAACCCCTGTATTTACTGGGACGTATTATATATATATAATACCTATCTATAGGTATACTTTTATTTACATGTATGCAATGTATGTAGACAGCTATGTGTAGTTAGGGTGAGCATGTGATTGCGGGTCAAAAACATCATTTTTGCTAATAGTTTGGTTGGTATTTTTATTTCGGTAATTGCTCACGTCTCGTGAATTGGTTTAGTTTGTTGAACTCTCCATGTGCAACTAAGTATGTGCCTACATATATCAATAGCACTGGCCATAAGCAGGGTCCGCTTCCTTGCTAATCAGTTCCGATTTCTTGGTTTTTTGCGACACGGATACGTACATGGTATACACAAATGAGCACAACAGATGCCAGTTTCGGATTTGGATTATACCAAGAACACTTTACAGGATTTTTTTCTTGATTTTGTACATTAACGTTTGAATCAGCAAACTACATACGGAGAACAAAGGCGACGTCAAGTATTCGTCATGTCGTAAGCCTCAAGAGGATTTCTGTTTTGTTTTAAGGACTGGCATAATCTTCCATCAAAGAGCAGATTTGAATTTAGCATGTCTTTAAAAGGCTATACGTGAAGCACTATTAAACTGATGCTTGTTTTGGAGGAAGAATTTCAGAGAAACATACGCCAGTCTAGCTGAAGTCTATGCAGCTGAATTCGGCAGAGACAATTTGCATATTAGCAGTTCATATAAGCTTCATTCGCATCATCCAACTAACTAATGCAATGCAATGGCTCAACTGGTCCACGGACATGCGATAATGAAAACAGCAAAGCTAGCCTTATTAAATGTTTGTAAACTGGTTTCTGTACAACGTCATACATACCTCCCTTCCTACTTCACTTCACTGCACTACGCTGCACTTAATAAATGAATGAATGAAAGAACCCACGAACGAACGAAGGAATGAATGAATGACGGCTTATCAAGACTTCCAAAACAACTAACATAACAAACTAGAAAGAACAATGCCATATACACTTACATACGCTTTTATTACCGAAGAAAGTAATGACCATTTCTGAAATGCAGAGAGAGACAGAGAGAGAGAGAGAGATTATTAATTGGAGCGTATTTTATGATACGGTTATCGCACTGCATCTCATCTCGACAAATTATATTAAATTTGTTAATACAATAATGAATACGAATATCAGGATGGGAGATTTCATATCATCTTCAAAATTTTATCAAGAGCACATATGCAACTTTAGTGGATCGAACACTTTTATTTTTTTTCACCTGAAATGTCATTGTCACTCACATCTGTGTGGTTCCTATGTTGAGTGTGAGTGACAGAGCTCCCATTTTTTCTTCATTAGGAAAAGGTGCGTTTCTTCCTTCCAGCCACAACAGAGTACGTGGTACTTGCTGTTAAATCTCACACGTAGTGGTCAGAGTGAGAGCATGTGCGATGACTTTCAAGGTAAACGATGGAAACGTGAAGTACAGCAAATAATTATGTACCTACACTGTACGTGGAGAGAGTGGTATTAGCGCTAAGTATATATCTTAAGGGGGAAAATTAACAATTCTGACATATGTAGTAGTTTGAAAATGTACCTCCATTTTACGAGTGTTTATTTATTCTAGCTCATGTTTGAAATGTCATAATGTTTTTTCCCTGAGTCTTCCCATTGAAATGTTGTGCAACAACGTGCGGCGTAAATGCACTGTGAAGACTCTCAGCTATGAGGGAAAACATGAGACTGACGGGGGGAAACAGAAACATGCTCAGGATGGAAAAGAATCAAAACTATATACAGAGACGGATTTTTTGAATCTTGTCGACGAATTTTTACAGGCAAACAATCCACTCGCACTCTCTGACTAAGAGCTCCCAAAAAATCCATTAAATGTCCAGATAGAAGATCGGGTGAGGCAACTTTTCAATGAGAAGGTGTGCCAATTTCAAATCTTTGCATTTATGTTTTACACGTCTTTTATTCTTCTGTCCTTCACCTTTCAGTCCTGCCGTTGTCATGTCGTCGTAAGTCTAATGAGGATTTGTGACAATTTTTTAGACACGAAAAACCTACAGCTGACAACCCCTTTACACTGGCAGCCCAGATGACAGCGTGCCATATCTATTCTGAAAGGATCAATACACCAATATGAGTCTGTATTCTGCAATAAGCCTAGAGTATACGCATCAGTTTTTATTTTCAGACTCAAGATTCAAAGTAACTCAAGGTAAAGCGTTTTGGATAATTAGGCACTGGCTTTTTTAGTAGGATTTTACACGTTTTACACACGGCAAGTGTCTACGTTACAATGTAACGCACTGGCTCCACGTAGCCTCCGAAAAACAAAACAAAAAATACCTACGTGAAGGAGCTCCATGCCACGTTAAGCCATGCAGGGAAAGAAAATGATGTTTCAGCTTGATGCATAGTAGGAAATGGATAAATACATGAGTGGTCCTCCTACGACTCTACTAGTAATTTTACAATGATGTAAACAAAAACCACGGAGCAGTAAATACCGGGTTGCACTCCATCCCAGTTATATATGCACTACGCACGTAAGAAGCTAACAGCCCAGAGTAAATACAGTAGAAAGAGCTTAATCTGAGCAGCCTTCAATCCCTCAAAACCTCAACAGTACTTACGTGCATCCTTACAATTTGTATACGTATGTACATGACTGAACATTATTCTTCCTGCAAAAACATTAAATTCGAATGGACTTTTATGAACTATGAATTAAATGGAGACGCTCCTCAAATGTATGGAAGGTGCCTACCTAGGTTTTAGTGTAATGTACAACTGTATGAGTAGACACACACACAAACCAAGCCAAGTAACTTCATTTTCAAGTAAAATACAGACTTTTTTGACACGTGTACCCATCAACCATCTCTGGCTCTTTCCTTTCCTCTCCCCCCGTCTCTCTCTCTCTTCACTACTTTGAAAGCAGTCTAATGTAATGGTAAGGCCAATGCAAATGAAAACCTACAAATCCTGAAATTATTCTCATTTCTCATCTCATTATCAAGGTGCTCATCGTCGTGATTCATGATAGCATGATTTTATGTTGAATTTAAGAGTGCGATCCTCCAGCCCGCCCACCGAAAAATTCCGACTCTTTTTCCCATTTTTCTCTACCCATTTTTTCCATCTAAATAACTGACTGACTGACTGACAGACTGACGAATTCCCTTTCCCTATCCTGCCTTTGTGTCAAGCTCATCGGTGTCCAAGAAGTTCCACCTTCGACGTACACCCCTCAACATCCAAGCGTAGGTGCTTATAGATCTCTCAGATAGGCATATAAGTAACTGAGATCACATTAAAGTGTGTTCCATTACCAGTCAACAGCGGTTGATTGTAGCCTTGATTCAATTTACATGCACAATGCTTAGTACTAGACGGGATCTTTGCTATTATGCAGGCATATATTTATACACAAGCTCTGCTCACTTCAGTTCCCTGATAGTCAGCTTTCTGTCGGGAGGGATTGTGGGAAGGTAGTGGGGATAGTGGAGACTGCTAGGTTGCACTGGGCAGTAGTTTCGTGTCCAGCTGCCAGTCGACGGTAACCTTTCAATTAATTCCTAAGGCTGACTGGACAATGCATTTCTCACCTGGCTTGTCTGGATTGGAATGATTGTGAAGTGTAATAGTACTGGATGGGTCGGACATGGAAGCACTCCGTGATTAATCCTTTTAAGCTCCCTTTCCATATAATTATTGAATCATTAATTATAGAATTTAAACACACTAAACACAGTTGATCCAAACATCATTTACATAATGCAGTTTGCGCAACCCCCTAAGCTACTTATTTTACTATTAATTTGCTCTCTAAATCCCTATCACAGAAGAGAAATCGTCCATGGGACAGCTGCACTTTAAACGGCAAGAAATAATGCTGATTGCAATAATTCCTTAAATGAAACATCTAGGAGTATGACTGTGATTTGAAAATACACAGTAAGCCGTGAAGTACACGGTAGTGTACATATGTAATGAAAAAAGTGATGACTATATCTGGATCTGGTGTGCTACTCATTCTCATTCCAGTTGGCCCAGACGTTCGAACCATGAAGAGCGAAAAGTGGTGTACTGATTGAGGTCTTGAAGGGGGAAAAAATTCCGGAATTCACCAGGAAGGAGAAATCCTGAGGAAAAGGGATCCAGAAAAGAATTACAAAAATTCGTCTGTTCATCTTGTAAATGTAAATGTATGTGTAATGTAAATGTTGCAAATCTGAGGGTTGAACCGTAGCACATTTGGTTTACTTATAGAGCTATCATCTTTGTGGAGGAGATGAATGGACCCTGCTATCTATTTAATGTTTCATACTACATAAATGCACCTACATTTAACACAAGAAGAAAACTTGACTAGCACGCGCACGCTTGTCTTGTCTCGCCCTTTTCCCACAAAAATAACAGAGAAAAAAAAACAGACTGAGTGGCTTATAAACCTTTCCTTTTACCTTTTTCATGTACGCATGTACGCACATAATGGTGCGTCTAGGACCCTACTAGCTACTAGGGCTTTCGTATCGTCAGTAATCAGTCATACACACTTTGTAGCGAACATATAATAAACTCGTATCTACAGGGCAATTTGCAGAAAGTATAATAGACCGGCGAGGATTTTTCTGAAAGACATGCAATAAAAGTCGTGGGTGCTCACTTTATGTCTTAAAAGGTTTTGATGACGACCCGTGCATTACACTCCCAACCCCTGTGCATTGTATCTGTCCTACTGACAATGATGGCCTATTACATGTACGGTGCTGGGGTTGAGGAGAGTCTGGCCCACAATAACAGATACATACTGAACTCAAAATGAAGGCAGACAGGCAAAAAGAAAAGGAAATTCGTACATTGAAGCTCTATCTCTATCAGTCAGCAGGGCAAAAGAGAGCAATGTATCATCATCAAGAGCCTTTTAGCCACATTTAACAGAACGGAAGGAAATCTCTGTCTGTATACCCAAAGAGGACTGTACTGTGGTATCCTTGCAAATAAATAACAGAGTTACTAGGAGTTACCGATGCAGCCACACAATCCAACATCCCATGAAACCACCAACCAAGCACACACATCTTTCTACTCAGAAACAGCAACTTCCTTCGCCCTAAAAGTATTTTTCCCCAAATGAAACTGATGCTTGTCAAGATAATTGACCGATTCAATCAAAAGACCCAAAAGACTGTACATGACGGTGATCTTGACTTTAAATTGTAAATTGCCTTCCGTTAAACGTGAATACCTGCTGCAGTCGTGACTCCACACTCACCCACACGTACGCGCTATACCCTCTGAAATGCGTATTCGCAGCCGATCAAGTTGATAGGCACGGGGGAAGTAATAAAGAAAAATGGATGTAACTACACGGAAATCCACACTTGCACAGTATGCACACCAAACTGAAAATTCAGACTGTCACATTTAGTGTGGAAATCCTTAATAGAATTCACACATCCATAATATTTTGCACCCTTTCTATGCAGTAATGAGCAGAGCCTAGTGTAAATTATAATTTTTACAAGCAAACGTGCGTAAAACTTTCATAATCAAGAAAAAGTGAGTGAATAGTGCGTTCATGCCATGCCCAAATAAATTTAGAACGTAAGTGCTTACATTTTCTATCATAAATAAATTAGAGCATACCTACATTTTAAAATAAAGATGCGTCAAGTACTAAAAATCAAATATTCATGCGCTGTAGCAATTAGGTAGACTAATAAATTGAAGGCATAAGTTTTGCACTCGCATTATATAATTAACGTCTACTTTTCGCATCATAGACTCCACACCATACATTACAAAAAAGGTAAAAACAATATTACACTGCAAATAATAATTAGAAATGACTACATATGTAAATTCACACCTATTACACATTTTTACATAATTAAGTTAACTGCTATTACAGGAATTGTCCATTATGTTATTTCGTCTTCCTGAACGTGCAATTTGATTTTACAACATGGCAAAATGCGTAGATTTTGGAAAATTACAATGCCTAATTAGCAGAAGAAAGTGTGGAGTGAAGTAAATGGAGAAGTGGAAAACTATAAAGTTAACAACTTTGAAGTGATGGATTTTAATGGATTCTTCACAAATGAGGCTTTACTACGACGGCACCCAACATCGTCAAATAATAGTAGTAGTATTATTGCTGAGTGTCCTACGTTTGTCCGTGAAAAATAGTACGTAATATGTGCCTAAATACACTGTACAAAAACCAGTAGAACTGGAATGTTATAAAGCATGGATGCGGGTAGTTACTCTCTAATGGACGCTCACTGGTCCCTGTGTCACCCTTTATAGTTCAAATTTCCATTAAAATTATTACCATACTACCTTCTGACTGAAGTTCCAATCCCCATTATTTTGCTTTCCATTTCACTTAAAGTAGGTATATTATTTGAATCGTGTAATCAGGACGCAGGGAATATTATTACTACAGCATTACACGTCATAATCACTTCAAATCAGCGTCATAAAATCTGTCTACAGATACAGAGTCCAGATGAACTTGCCTCATCTTAAGTACGCTATAAAATCTAACACTTTTCATGCAGACAGTTCATTGATGCTCTCTTGGCGCTTTCCTTTCCATTGCGCATTGCTATGTAACATGCACATTGTGTTACAAAGATAACCAGAGCTCTATTCATCCTTAGCGTAGTAGTTGGACAAAATATGAATATGAATCCTAGTAGTAAAGGAATGATAATGGTTGGATTTTTCATTCTCTACGATCCAAATTAGGTATCTCTCTACCGAAGATGCTTCAAGTCTACACTGTACGCAGTAATCTCTACACTTACGTTCATCCACCGATTTTTAGTAATAAAACTAATGCATAAAGGTTGAGTTAGACTGTACTTTTTCCATTCACGTAACGTTTCCTTTACGTCATGAATACTTCGCGAATCTTTCCCG
>JAQFZC010005862.1:0-13420 GCA_034695205.1 Dicyrtoma fusca
GCATGATGCATCTATCGGGTCTGAAGAGAGTGTCTCCGAGTTGGGCACTCCATCAACGTATCAACATCCTATCCTCAAACCCATTTCTCTTCCGTAGACACTTGAGTCTCCTCAGTAGGTAAAGGATAGCACTTTCCCCTCTGCCCGTAGATCAAATGAAATGTACGAGCTTTTGTCCGGAACCAGGCCAGAGCACTGAATCACCGTCACTAAACACACACACACTCACTTCTGGCCTGTCAACGGATACGGATCCACATGACAGGGATAACTACGGGAGTGGATCAAGCGACAGTTCCGTGCTCAGCTGCTGAGGGTATTGAAGGACGTAACGTCAGTGAAGAAGCATTCTGACGTAAGTCCGGTGTCTACACTCTACCAAAAACCATCTGGACCCCATCATTTTGCGAAAAAGTAAAGCCATTTTTAATAGTTATAAACGCATCATATGATGAGGTCCACAGTTAGCCCATGTTAATTCCTTATGTTATGAAGAAAATCATCTGGATCCCACCTTGTTCTCATCATTATGATGCATTCAAACGCATCAAAATGATGCGATTATAACTAGTATAAATGGCTTCACTTTTTTATGATGCGATTATGATGTGGTGATTTGGTCTTAATGTCACATCGACCAAAGTTACAACAGTCAACTTTTTACCTGTATATTTGCTTATAAAAAGTATGAATAACTTCTTTGTTCATTTCTTGAAAACAGTGCATATTCCCGTTTTACACATTTTGAAAAGTATAAATGCTAATTAGGTATGTTGTTTTTGAAAAGTTTAATTACCAGTTTTCACGTTTTTGAAAACGGTAAATATCAGTTTTACCACTTTTAATAAGTTTGAATACCATTTTTGCTATTTTTGAAAAGTTTGAATACCATTTTGCCGTTTTTGAGAAGTTTAAATACCAGTTTCGCTAGTTTTTAAAAGTGTAAATACCAGTTTTACCGGTTTTTAAAAGTTTGAATACAACATTTGCTATTTTCGAAAAGTGTAAATACCAGTTTTTACCGCTTTTTTAAAGTTCGAATACCAAATTTGATATTCTTGAAATGTGTAAATACCAATTTTGCCGCTTTTCAAGAGTTTAAATTATAGTTTTACCGTGCTTGAAAAGGGCAAAAGTTGTATTTCTTTGTAAATAGTTACCTAGGTTTATGTACATTGGTAAACAGTTGATTGTTGGGTCAGTGGGACACTTTAGGGGACTGAACTTAAGTCGCAATGCTTCTTCACCCACGCTCCGATAAACCAATGTAATAGGTAGTGACAAATCTTGCAAAGCAATAACCCTTCCTTCCAAATCCCTTCCCTGCACCCAGAGCTCACTACCCAGCAAGCAAAGTAGCATGAAAATTCAAAAGAAGTTCTTTTTATGTGTTGACAGCTCCCACAAAAATGCAATAAGACGCATCAAATCTGGATTTTGCAAAATCTATCCCCAGCTTAAGCTCCCACACGACATGGGAAAGTACCTGGAACTAACCGGTTGAGTAAATCGCTCCCCTGAACGACTACTTTGTTAGAAAGATGGTTTAGGTGTGGTCGTCCAACCTCCTGAGAGAACTGCCGCTGTCAGCACACTTGTGTGTCTGTGTGTTTGAGAAACTATGAGTTTTTTTATTGCTCCTTTTATGAGGAGAAAGGCTCTGAAGGGATGCTATTAATGGACTTGGGGTAGAACTCAGAAGCCCGTGATTTTTTTTAAAGCGAGCATTCAACAGACTATTTGAGACGTTTACACGGCCATTTCAAAGTTCATTGGGTCACTTCATTGAAATTTTATACTAATAAACCCACCCGCCACTTACCTATGTACAGTTTGCATGGGAAAACGTCACTTAATTGAACAGTTTTAACCTCAGCCCTCCCTTCTCTCAAATGCATCTTTCACCCACTAAAATTTTGAATAGTGCAACAAAAACTCCGATCAGGGAGGCATTTCCTCTTCGTTTCCATGGCATTCTTTTCATTTTAATGTCAATATGCAAAATCAACGTGCCATACCATTTGGACCAGTATGTTCTACAGTAAAATATAAGTAGGCAATCATAGGGTTGAAACTGAAACTGGCTATTCTCAAATCGTCTCAGCCCATCTCAAAAATTTTTATGGTAAACACTAAATTCAGCAACTTTTTCTTGCAAATTTCTATTAAAAACGTTAAAAAGAAGCTCTATTATTAAGAATTGTAATGTTTTTATTATACATTCAACACTATAAGCACTAGTGAGAATAATAAGGTCCTACCCCAATAAAAAAATCCGCTTTCTCCGCCCCTCTCCATAGTATTAATAAACATTGAAGGAATTTCTTTACTGCCTCAATAATATCGCCGGTGCAGTCCAGGAAGAACTGAAGCCTCCGTCCGATCATCATTGCATTGGAGGAAGCTCCACTGACTGGGATGACAGAGCTTTAGGGAATTAAGGTTGGAGATGGGGAGTGGGCTTGATTGAATTTCAAAGGAAAGATGGGCTGAAGATAAAAACTTGAAAAGATGTCCGTCCGTCTGAAGCAAACCTTGTCTGTGTAAATGTGCAAGATGCGCTGGTGGCTGTTTCTGGTCAAAATTCTTGTAGAAAGGAAAAGCAAAGGGAATGTTACGTGGATAGTAACGTGAAAGAAATGATAATGCGACTAAATCCTTTGTCGATTCCTTCTTTGAAGCTACGATTTACGATTTGCGATTACCGGTAGGATACCGGTATTGGTATTGATAGCAGCAGTCCTTTGATTCACTTGTGAGCACAGTAGTGTTAGGTATTCTCCTTGCAGCTATGTGTGGGTCTGTACTGTACTTAAAGCATCTTTAATATAAAGCTACTGCCTCCCCTTCTATTATTATCTGTATATTTTCAATGAAGCAAAGAGAGAGAGGCAGAAAAACTGAAGGCTCAAGTTAATGGCGTGGGCATGGGCTGGTGGGACGCAGAATGAAACCAGTAAAGTTCACTTAAAATATCATTTCATGATTTTTATCGCCTCATTTCAGGGAAGCACAGCCGGTGCCGTAAATGCCATGTCGCGTTATTACTATTACCATTACCCATCGATCCTCAAAAAGTATCAGCAAATAGAAGGCAAACAAAATTCCAAGTTTTTGCTCTTTCATTTTCATTCCATCCGCCGTAATTGTTTCCCGATATAATTATTGCATACACGGGTTGACAATATTCCTCAAGCTATATATTTCACCCGAAAATTAAGCTTATTGACACAATTCTATATAGCATTGCTATATAGGAGCTGATATTGAAAGTCGTAGATTGTGTGTGCCTACAAAAACTACGGGGAAGAAATGATAGTAATCAATCTGCTGGAACGTCAGTCGTGAAGCCAGTGACGCTTTTAGGCTCTAGAGCCAAAAGTACCCGTAGATTCGCAAAAGAGTTCAATGAAGACGTGAGACGTTGGGCGTGTGTGTGTGTGTGTGCACCGGCAATTGGTTTTGGTTGTATAGTCTAATGGAATTCAGGAAATGATCGATCTTCCTAATGTATTGTTGTCATTTAAAAAGCATACAAATAGAATCAAAAGGTTTCTAGTAGCAGAATTGAGTGCTGCGCAGTGTCTTCTCAGGTTTCTACGAAGGACAATGCAAAATTGGCGTCTATCGACAAATTATAGGCGCAGCCATAGCCAAGCAGCCAGGGAAAGTAGTTACAATGGATACTATGAAATATAATCCATCAGGATCAACACACGACCAAACTCACTTTTGAGGAAACTAATTTAGATACACCCATTGAGCTGTACTACAATGCAATGTAAATGCTTGTAATCATCCTCGTTTATTTTGTCTACTTAGGGTAGACGCTTCATTGATCCTGTACAAACATTTTCTAAGCAACGTTAATTAAAATTACTTTTTGAACATAGCAATAGCATGCCTACGTAAAAGTACATCTTGGGTGCAGAAGAATTGTGGGGACAGCGTTATTCCCTTCATCGCTTTTGCCGTACGTTTTGCAACGTTTAAAAGTTCAAACAATCAACGTTATTATCTGTTTACAAAACGTGTAAATATGACTAACACTTTTCAAAACTAGTAAAATTGACAAATTCACTTCAAAATAGTACAACAGTCTCACTTTTCAAAAACGGCAAAAATAACAGTATTTTCTCTTTCTCAGAAACAGGTACTGCTTTAGAAATTTTTTTAAAACTAGTATAACTGATACTTTCACTTTTTAAAAACAGCAAAAGTGGCACTGGACTTTTTGTAAAAACCATTGGGAAACATTTCTTGTTGGAATTTGCGCCTACTAATAAAAAACTAATACTACGAAAATGCTAGACTTGCATCATCCACCATGCTTTTACGAAGGGACTTATCACTGCCCGTATCCTACAATGCAATGTGTCTTCTTCACCAACCAAATAATTGTGCATACGAAGTAGCTGAAGCTATAAAACGAGCACAATAGTTTAAGAAGAAATACTTTTACCTACCTACTGTGTATCCTATTATCAGTGAGCTATCCAAATGTAGAATAGATACCTGCTGCAAATTCAAAGGCTTCGTCAATTTCCTGTGGAATTGAATGCATGTGTGAATACGGATAAAAGAGATTTTTTTTGAGTTTCTGGTTTCAACATTTGCACAATGGAAGATGGAAGATTCGATAAATTTCAACGAAGCTGTGTGTCATTGCTTTAGCTTTTGAGAAAAGTCTCAATTTCAGTCCTAATTCTCATAGTTACACGGGAATGGAAAATAGCCAGTTTTGTATTTATTCATTCTCATACACAAGAGGACGGATACGGTTGCTGAAACACCTTGCCAGGGATTTCAGTGGCGGTCCCAGCTGGTAGCCTTAGGGAGAGCGAGTAGGTAGAACCTAAATTTTCAAGTTAAAGTGAATTTTCAAACATTCAAAAAATTCCAGTCTTTAGGAAGCGATTTTAAACGAAAGATTCTGTCAGTAATTTGTTTAAAAAATATCCAATTTGTTTTGGGTGTACAGCTCTTTTCAAAAGGGTGAAGTCTGAAAATGTGTTACAATTTCTTTTAAAAGGCCTTTCCGATTTATTTCTGAAAAATTGTTTTTTAAATTGTCAGCTTCCTCAGAACAAGATACATTAGAAAAGTACCGTTTTTTAAAATAGTCCACTGAAAGAATTGATTGCCTTTAAATTAGGCCTAGAACCGCCCCTGCAGGGTTTTTCTTGTGGAGTCTGTGAGAGAAGCAGCAGTGTTGGGGAATGGTTCTGTTTTTCTAGTCTAAAACCCACGCAGTGGCCACTCTTTCCCTTCATTACCTCTTTAACGGATTCCGCCCATATTCATTAACACTAGCCGTGGTAATTGATGAGGATGTGTCTGAATTCCAGACATTTCACTCCCGAGCTATTGTTAGGAGTCCCAGCTCTATTCTCAGCTCACACAACAACATTAATTAACGTGGACTTTTATTCTCTGTCTATTTTCACAGATACAGCTTAGAGCCCGAGAGAGAGTCCATGCGGAAACAGCTGGAGCCCCAGTTGCACTCCAACACTTCACCAGAACCCGGGACTGAAGGACAAAGAGCATTGGCGATTGCATTTAACAAATCATAAGTACGCACGTTCACGGAGATAGAGATTCAGTAATTATGTACCGAAACCCCTGATATCCTTCTCCTCATCATCATCATCCTCCTCGCAAAAGGACTCCAGCCAACTGGCTTTCTGGCTTCTTCCCATTGAAAAGAAACCTTGGAAAAGAAAAAGAGAAGAAGGATCCATCCAGTGAGAAGACAGAGAGAGACGAACTAATCGAATTCAGAATCCACTAATAACAGATCCAGCCCACACTCATCCATCCATCCACACAGCATTTAGCCTCGAATGGGAAAATTAAATTCCTAGAAAACAGAGCGACGGATTGAAAGCATTTAAATTAATTAAAACTCATTGAAGCGGGTTGGTTGATGATAGCTTTTAATATTCCAATCGACGGCAAATATTACAGTCAACTCACCCTCCCGACGGAGAAAGACGTACACAGGGACACAAAAGAGGATAATAATACTATACAATACAATCCCATAATTTCATCACTTCAAAGGCCAGACCTGTATGATCAACCGTACTTGCTCCACATGGAGATGAATCCTATTACCTGTAGCTTCAACTCACTTAAAATAAAATCAGCGTGGAGAATGTGAGCTGGGAATCGCCTACTGTCTTCGGATACAGCGGTACATACCTAATTACATTTATAGCCAAAGTGTCTCCCACCCATTGGACGAAGGGAGAAGAGCACTCGCCATTTACAATCTAAACTTGGAGTAATTGGTTGAGAGTACTCATCGTCCCAGTACATTTCCCATTCTTATTATTATTATCTCCATCAAAGGGGAAATCCTTGAAAGCTTCCATCCAGCTATCCATCCAGCCCAGTGTACTACACTGCCAGGGAAATTGAAGTGAAAGTAAATAGAGGCCCATCTCCTCATCTGCATGCTGTGTATCTGCAGAGTTCTTATCTCCCGATAACTTGGCACGCGGATGGAAGACAAACATGAGGTAGTCGCCAGCTCTCCCCTCCATTTGCATCTCTACCCACCTTCACTTGACCTCTATCTCTGAGCACATAGGATAAACAATTATGAAGCTCTCTCAGGAGCAAACAATGGGAGCAAAGTGAATATAAATAAAGAAGTGGTCTTCAAAGTTACTTAATAATATTTCCCAAGCTCAGCTCCTACTGGCCAGGATGGACGAGGACGAGAGTCGGATTTTGAACGAGACGGAGTTCCTTCTCTACCAGACGGACAACTGCTCGGACATGGACGCCTACACGAACTACACGATGATGACGGGACTGGCCCGGTCCCAGATGAACATCTCGAATGAGTTCCCCCTCGAGTACGCCCAGACCCTCTACGGCATCTTCATGCCCATCCTCATCGTCATCACCATCATCGCCAACACCCTCATCGTCCTCGTCCTGGCCAAGCGGAAGATGCGGAGTCCCACGAACACGGTCCTCCTCTGCATGGCCCTCTCGGACATGTTCACCGTCCTCTTCCCCGCCCCCTGGCTCATCTACATGTACACCTTCGGCAACCACTCCAAGCCCTTCCACCCCGTCGCCGCCTGCTACGCCTACGTCTACATGAACGAGGTCCTCCCGAACCTCTTCCACACCTCCAGCATCTGGCTCACGCTCGCCCTCGCCATCCAGCGCTACGTCTACGTCTGCAAGGCCGTCGTCGCCCGCGTCTGCTGCACCATCCCGCGCGTCATGAAGGCCATCTGCGCCATCTACGGCATCGCCGCCCTCCACCAGTCCACGCGCTTCTTCGACATCTCCATCCGCCAGGCGCCCATCTGCTGGAACGGAGAGATCCACCTCACCTGCACCAAGGACCTCGCCTACTGGGTCACCGAGATCATCACCCCCGACGTCTACTTCAACCTCTACTTCTGGTTCCGCGTCATCTTCATCCACCTCGTCCCCTGCATCGGCCTCCTCATCCTCAACATCCACCTCTTCGAGACGCTCAAGGAGGCGCGGGACACAAGGGCCAAGCTCTTCAGCTCCGCCAACAAAAAAAGCTTCGAGTGCAAAAAATTCAGAGACTCTCAGTGCACGACGCTCATGCTCATCGTGGTGGTGACGGTGTTCCTTCTGGTCGAGATCCCCCTCGCTGTCCTCACCATCCTCCACATCGTGTCCAGCTCCGTCATGGAATTCCTCAACTATGACATTGTCAACGTACTGATCCTATTCTCTAATTTCTCAATTAGTGCTTCGTACCCCGTCAACTTTGCCATCTACTGCGGGATGTCAAGGCAGTTCCGGGAGACTTTCAAGGAGCTCTTCATCGAGTCCTCACAAGCCACCACGGACGCCCAAACCAATCACACCGTGAACAATCGATCCTCCAAGTACTCCCGAGTCAACGGCCGGCGGAGCTGTACGAACGAAACGGCCCTGTAATTTGTAACCGGGGAGCCATTAACTACAGTCGTATGTAGGGAATAGGGATGATAGCCGAAAAAGACTTGAACTTTGGGGGGGCAACTTGTCAACAGCTGGTCGTAAGTAGCTTCTGCCTTCACCTTCCTGTCCAGTGTGTGTCCCACTCGTGGGTGCCGGATGTACTGGGAAACAGACTTTGCCTATAGACTAAACTAAATAATTACGTACTTGTAATTATTTCCAATGAGAAAATAGTTTCTGTTCATACATTGCATACTAGGTTTCAAATATTTTATTTCACTGAAGTTATTTCGGTAAGAAATTTTGGGTATTTTCCAAAAGTAAGAGTACACGTATATAGTTTATGTATATAGCTACCATGAATGTTTAATTTGTAGTACCAAGTCAGTATTTTAATAATTCAGGATCAAATTGAAATGGAAGGAATCGGACCAAAGCAACGCAACGGGGAGATACATAGGTATGCATACAGTTCACTTTCCCCGGTTATACTCATACTTATTGGAATTTGAAATTCTGTTACACAAGTGCGGTGGGAGGATTGTGAAAGGGAATTGTGGGAAAGGCGGCGAAAGGACCGAGAGTGAGTGGAACTTCCCATGTATTACAGAACAATTTCAATTATTTCCTCGTTGGCAAAATCCACAAGTATTTTAGAACGAAACAACAAATTAAAATGGTAAAGTATATTCATATATTATATAATATAATCAAATAATGTTAAAAAGTTAATTAGTCTTATATAACATTGTAAACATGGGTGCATTTTGTGTGATTTCTCCAATAGAATTTATAGTCTTCCGGTCTACGTACCGTTAGAATTGCAGAATCTATAGGCGTTATAGTTATTTATATTAAGGTTACAATTAAATATGTATATATATATTTAGGCTACACACCTTATATGGAAAAAGTAGTTACGTACATCTATATAATTCGATAGGCTATAAAATAGACGTACGGTTGGGATTGAAAACCGGCATGATTCTAATTACCCTGATTGGTTATATGTAACTAGGTATATAGTTATATGAGTGGATAGATACGAATGTGATTTTTTTTAGCTTTTTTGTCTCTAACGATGAGCGGTTTAAATTTATTAGCTTGATTTTAATGGGGTAAAAAAGGAGAGGATGAAGTATAGCAGGAAATATAAGACCTAAAATGTGTGCGTCTATAAAAAACATTTAAAATTTTGAGCCATAAAACAATATAAATGTGACCGCTGCATTGAATTATTCTCAAAGTTACGTAATATCCTATTAAATATTTATGATTCCCACGAGAAAATACATGGCAGTACATAATATACAGATACATACATAGTAGGAGATATTAATAATTCTTGAAGAGTGAAAGCTGAAAAGAAAGAAACATTTTCTATAAAAACCGTACCGGTACCGGTACATTGAAAGCCAGGCCAAGAACCAAAGCCACACAACTTTTTCACTCTTGGTAGCCATAATGTATATTTTCCTCATAAATATGTTCTACCTAATCATATGAATGTAAATTGCAAATTTAAATTATATTTAATAGGGACGGACTAGAAGACGGACTATGAATTGTGTAATATTTATGATCGCATTGCCACGCGCACGTTAAATCGTGAGGTTTCATTCTGTCTCCATTCTTATTCTGTCATTTGGCCAAAAGCGGTCTAAACATTTGAACACATTCAGTATCTGTGGACTTGTAGACTTGAGATGAGAATTTATTCACAGAATTTTTGGGTATCTCGCTTCTTGCTGACTTCTGATAAATCTCCCGTTTCACATTTTAAAGTTTTTTCCTCCTTTTGTTTTATTGCCATGTGGAAATGACGTATTCCGTCCCATCTAACTGAAATCCTTTTTAGAGACGATCATAATCTACTATATAAAGTGGTATATGATGTCAGTTTCACTTTTTGAGATATTTTATGTAAACTGCCTCCACATTCCCAGGATTTATTTGTTTTCAAATTGTGTGTATAGTTTCAATGATTCATGCAATCGTTGTTGACACATATTTAGGAGAAAGTTGAAATGTACGTGTGGATTGTATGCTGGTTCGATTTGAATATGGCAGGACAGTTGGCAGTTGATCTGAAAGTTTGAAGGTCTAAATTTGACTTTATTGACAGGCAATTACATATGGCTATCTGGTAGGTTAAAAGTTTATATGGGTTCAACAATGCAATGGTAGATTTGAAATTTCCAAGGGAAGGAAAATCAATGGAGTTGTACAGAGGGATGATGTTGACGCTGTCGTGATGTGGGCATTAATAAATTGAGAAGAGAGAGAGAGCTCAATGTATTTAATCGATTTCTCTTGTCAGAGTTGAAGTTTAAACGTGACTTGTTGTATACTTATAAATTCCATTCCGGTGCGGATGCAACCATACTTTCACTGAATTAGGAATCAGGTGAATATATCTCCTCTATCTAAGTAGATACCTCCATAGGCATATAACTCCTATCAGCTATGAACAACGTGAGTGCGTAGACAGGTACCTTCTTCATTATGCTCCCAGATACTTAAGTGCTCCTTGACAGTCACGGTTGCTTATTGCCGTATTTTTGTTTCTCCAACACATCTCACATCCCTTCCACCAAATTTCCCTTTTCCAGACGTAAGTATACCTGTGGAACCAGGAGCCGACCCAGAGCTGTAGTAAACTGTGTAAACCGACAGAAGACAGGAGCGTGAACCAGTTTATAAATATTGAGAGAAAGTAAATTCCCAGAAACTTCTGTCGCAGTAACTTTCCACAGTATCAAAAATAATGTTCTTTAAAATTACCAAATAAATACAAAAAAGCATTCTTGAAATTAAAGCAGGTTTTCAAACTTCAAACTTAATTGAAAATTTCCTCCACAAATCCATTTTTGGGAAAGATCCTTGTTGAAAATTTTAAAATTGTCCTTAAAAATTAAAAAGTTTGGCTTTTTTGAAATGACACAATGGGAAAATTGAATTGCAAAAGTGTTAGTTGTATATTTCTGGTTCGTTTGCCCTTAAAAAATGTCTGGAACCGCCTCTGAGCCGGAGTTACAAACAAGGAATTTCCTCTTCCCTGGATTTTCGGTTTGACTTTCCAAGGAAATGCCAGCATGCCCGCTCCTTCTTCGTCGACGGCTCAGTCATTTGCAATCCAACGCTCAAGTTGAAATTTCTCCTTACCCTTTGGTTTCTGTGGGCCAGAGGAAGCCATTGCGCCATACAGATTATAGGCTAGAGGATTATGTACAGACAGAAAAAGTTATTTACTCAATTTCATGGTGCACATAAAACAAAGGAACAAAGACAGACCTACGAAAGAGGCAGACAGATCCCAAAAACCGTTTCCCTTGTCTTCTGGCCTGGCTACCCGTGGTTTTGAGATCAGATCAGGAGAGTTGATCTCTTTGGGTCTGTCCATGCCCAAGCGTGTAATTACACATATGAAGTCATGATTCACCTCGCTATAAATACAACCGAAAAGGCAGGGAGTGTGAGTGGTGGAGTGGTTGACGGAAGCTGGGGCGATACTAGGACTATCCAGTATTTAAGACAAGTCATTAAAGGAAGCAGCATTATGGACAGAACTGCCAGAAGAGTGGAGATAGAGATTATTATTGTGAGATAGAAAGAGAGAGAGAGAGAGAGACTTGTGTGAAAACATGAGGAGATTAGAGACTAGTCTTGTTCCCCTGTATCGCACAACTCCAGCACAGGCCTCCGTATCTGGCGAATTCTGGTGGCCCATAGTTTATTTGTGTGGAAACAACTAAAACACACCCGTCACTCGTCCACATCAGTAAATCAGTATTTTAAGCTCTCTTACTCATTCAGTCGGCTTACACCACGCAACATCTTTAGCACTGTGTCCACAGAATACATTGGCCAACATACATATGAGTACAAATCCAATTCACTACCTTATTTACCTTTGCCATTTAAATCTACTAAATTCTGCGCTTTTCAAATCTAATTAGAAATCATTACAGAGTATCCTAGCCTGTCCACTTTTAGCTCAAAATATGAGGCTTGTGATATCTGTATAAATTAAATTGCTGATTTGGCTCTCCCTTGATTGTTAGTAGGTACACTCACCTGTAATTTAGTCACAATATTTACTTTTGAAAGGCAGAAAAAGCTGCTTAGTTTGGACCTACCTATGTGTATAGACTTCCTACTCTGTGAGTGAAAGTAATAATCAACGTAAAGTTAATCATAGCTTTATTTACATATTTTCCCCGGTTTTAGTTTTTGCAACATGAAATGTATCCCAGGCTTAACTGTAAGCTTATTATTTACCCTTTATTCTTAAAGAGCTTAATTAAGGAAGCACTTGCGAAATATGTAATGTTGTGTATTTATTTTAATGATTTCTTTAATGACAAGCGGATTATTGAACACTATTAGGTTTGTAATACCCGGATATATGAAATACCTTCCTATAACAGAAGGCTAATAAGCTGCAGAGCAGTGGGTTAAACTTGCTATTGCGACAGCACCGTATACGTATGTACATACCACGTTCTACTGAATCACCTTTGAAGATGCCAAAATTATAAAATACGAGAGTTGATGAACGTCTATGTATGTGTGTTACTACTACTATGTTATGTTGGTGTGCTTGCGATTAAAGACGAAAAATTAATTTATGTGAATGTGCCTGCGTGATCTGTTAGCTGGATCAAATTTAAAAATAAACGATAGAAGATGATCATTAACCATATACCTACATACATGTGATGTTCAAATTGTGATCAGCTGCATCCATGCTACCTCCGACACAAGCCTATGGATCCCAAGTCTACACTGCCCTGGAATCCAGAGAAGCTCCTTCTACACTCTACGAAACGTCTCTTTCCAACCTGAATGAAATCTACTTAATCTACGTTCTGAATTATTTTTATTTATTTATTATTACTGTTCTTTATAGCTAGATAATTAAAAACCTATTCTAAGCCTAGACTTTCTTACGTTGGATTAACAAGTGTATGTCTCGAATCTTGTGTAATTTCTTCCTTTAATTAGTGCTAATGCTAATATATGTAGATAGTACTGTGAACCTGTGTATGTAGCCCCAGTAAGTTGAGACAAACCAAAAATGTGAAATGGATTGATTGTTGCTTTAAAAATGACTTGGTAATTTATTGATCCCTTTATGTTATATTGTATTTTGCGCAAAGAATTATGATACAATGTTGAATCTAGCTATAGATTCCGTATAGAGCCCATATGAATCTATAGCTAGGGACTTATAAAAAAACACACTAATTACAATTTATCCATTTGCGTCTGTATATTTTTCTATTGTTTTTCGTATTAATTTAGATGGAGATAAAATAAAGCCGCGGAAGTTTGTTAAAGTACTAATTTAAGGGTGTAATTAGATATCGTCGTTAGATACTGATAGTGTAGGATAGAGATATATTATGTATGGGGTGATACTGAGAGTAACAAAAGTGTACTGTGTGCGATCAGATGGTGAAGTCTC
>JAQFZC010005863.1:0-13418 GCA_034695205.1 Dicyrtoma fusca
AAAAAGACGTCCAATAAGAAGCAAACTTTGCAATTTTGAGGAAAAACACGAAACCGCGAAAAAGACTGTACTGCGAGAATGTTAGGTATTGCAATTGACGGCGTCGCCATTACACAACCAAGCGCAACGAATTTAGTGTCATTCGAACAGCCTTGCAAGAAACACCACAGAAGAATCAAATTACCAATTTTGTAAATGGAACACGGCAGTCATGTTTCCCGAAAAGTATCATTAAGGTCTCGCGTCTTGACTGTCACATGTCTTGACTGTCACGTGTCTTGACTGTCGCGTGTCTTGACTGTCACGTGTCACGACAGTTACGTATCACTACGGTCACGTGCGGTGACAGTCACGTGCAGGAACAGTCAGGAGAGTCGGGAGTCATTACCATGACTTGATGAGAACAACTGTGTAGGGTTACGCAACAACCGAGAAAAACTAAAGTGCTATTTTTAACGGCTAAGAAAAAATATTATGATGCCAAATGCTCAGGTCAAAAGGCATGGGTTGGAAGGGTAGGACGAACAGCTCAAAGCGGAACGCCATACCTTAAGGCTCAGGCCAGGAGGGTCAGGCCGGAACACTGACGCCAGAAGGTTCAGCTTGGTGAGATCAGGTCAGAATGCGGAATTGGAAAGGCCCTGACCACACCGCAAAACCAGCTGTTTAAGGATCTGACCTAAAGTCTCGGACCGAAAGGCGATAGTCGGAAGGCCTACGCGGGAGAGCTCAGAACGGAAGGCTCAGACCGAAAGACACATTTCGAAAAACTCAGGCCCGGAAGCTCAGACCGAAAGGAGTATTCCGAAACAATCAAGCAGTAAAGTTAAGGCCACATGGCTTAGAGAAGAAAGTGCCACACCAAGTGGCTTAAGTTAAAAGGATCAAACTTAAAGCCTTAGGCTTAGAGGCTAAGACGAGGGGTTTCAGTCTGCATATTAGGCTAAAGCGGGAAGGCTAAGGCCGGAAGGCTCGGGGTAAATAGGTCATGCCGAACGGTTTTGGCTAGTAGGCCGAGGCCGTAAGTGTCATGTCAGTGTGGATGGACGGCTCAGGTCGCAGGGTACCAGCCCTTAGGCTCAAGCCGAATGGCACACGTCAGAAGGCTCGGGCTCGGGCCGGAAGGCTTAGAACAGATAGCTCAGTCTGAAAGGCATATGGAAATAGGTCCAAGACGAACAGTGTAGGCTACACGGCTTACAGAAAGTTTGATGCGGGTTTCTTAAGCTAACAAGATCAATCACGAAGTGTCAGGCTTGACAGTTTGGGCCAGGAGGCTCAGGCTGGAGTACGTCAACCACAAGGCTCGGGCCGTCAGGCTCAAGCCGGAAGGTTCGGGCCCGAAGACTCGGGCGGAAGGCGGATTGCTTAGCCAGGTGTGCTCAAGCCGCAAGGCTAGAATGCTTGGATCAGAAAACTACGGCTGAGACACTTGGACCAGATGGCTCAGGCCATCGGTCTCATGTCAAAAGGCTCAGGCCGGTAGACATTTGACGATATGCTTCGGTCAGAAAGGCTTGCAGGCTCAGGTGGCTAAGCTCAGAGCGAAAGGTTTAGTATGAAAGGCGCAAACCGGAAGACTCGGGCCAGAAGACTCTGGCCCCTAGGTTGACGAAGGAAGGCTGAGGCGGGAATTGCTTTGGGCCGACGGCTCTACATGGTAGGCTTAGTCCACAAGGCTCAGCGCGAAACACCCATGATGAAAAGTTAAGCCTGACAGGTATAGGCCAAAAGACTTCCGCCATCAGGCTTTTCGGTAAAGGCTCCGAAGCGCTACGGAGCGCCATCTATGAAACGCAGATAGAAATTAGCAAGGAAGAAGTTTCTGGCCAAACAAATCAGACCTGAAGTCTTAGGCCAGATGGTTTAGGCAAGTAGGTTTAGGCTGGAAGGTATAGGCCGATGGGTGAGCCCGAAAGGCGTATGGCAAAAGGGTCAGGCCATGAGGTTCAGGGCACGCGGCTTAAAAAAGGGTTCCACGCCTGGTGGCTTAAGATAAAATGATCACACCAGAAGCCTCAGGCTCAAAGGCTCAGGTCAGGTGGCGAGGGTCAGTAGGCTCAATCCGGAAAGCACGGACAGACAGGCTCAGGGCTAAAAGTTCTGGGCGGTGGATTCAGCCTGGTAGGTTAAGGTCAGTACACTCACGCCAAAAGGCTCATGCTTTTTCTAAAAGCTTAGACTGAAAGGTTTAGGAAAAAGGATCATATAAGAATGCTCAGGACCGCAATATCTATTTAACTCAGTTTGCCAAAAGCCAATTTTGAGTGCGTTTTAAAACCCGATTGGAATGTGGGAATACAGAAGCAGGCGACCGTTTTCCATTTTTGTTTCGGTGAACAAACATGGACATAAAGTATGAAAGTTGAACGGTGTAACTATTTTTAGCCTTGTATAATGTCGTTCACTAGGAACAAAATTAAAAATTTGTAAAAAGTGAAATTAGCGACGTAAAATTGAAAATATCCAAAATCACCTGCATTTGGCTCTGCGAGGATAACAACAACAGGCTGACAGGAGTAAAAATACAGCAACAATAAATTTGTTTTTGTTTGAAACAAACATTTCAAATAAGGATTGTTTTTCTACAGCGTACTAACGCCTTACAAGTACTTAAAAAATATTTTCTAGGACTGTTTAATGCAATTGTTTATGGAGATAAGCTTTTAAATTTTAATCGCATATTGAGGGCTGTTTCTTTTACCCCGACCTTCAATGTCGGCGACGGTGACCCTTGACCCCTTCAAATCAGTTTGTTTCGAAAGCACATTACGTCCATTTTGGGCTGAGATATCTAATGTTTTTAATTACACAAGTTCGTACGACACAAACTATTATAGGATCTACGTATTATTCTAACAAATGTTTGCAACATTTCGAAAAACATTTAAAACCATTATTTTGTGTCAAAGCAAGTTAAGCCCAACACTTATATAACTCAAACAGGCTAATTGTAAGTAAAGTCAAAAACTGCTAAATACGTAGTTAAAAATATTGCAGTTCAAGTTATAAAAAACAACAGTTTAAAGGGTACCGGCCTTTGCTATGGCTAATAAAGGCGGTATTTAAAATCAGACTAGTAAATTGAGTAGTGGACTAGACTAGACTAGACTAGCCGAAGGTTGAAAAAATCTTGACTATACTAGACTAGCCGAAGGTTGAAAAATCTTGACTGGACTAGACTAGCCGAAGGCTGAAAAAATCTTGACTACACTAGACTAGCCGAAGGTTGAAAAAATCTTGACTAGACTAGACTAGACTAGCCGACGGTTGAAAACATCTTGACTAGACTAGACTAGACTAGCCGACGGTTGAAAACATCTTGACTGGAATAGACTAGCGAGGGGCCAGAAAATAAATGACTAGACTAAACTAGACTAGCAGAAGTTCGAAAAACGAATGACTAGACTAGACTAGACTAGCACAATGTTTGGCCAGTCTTGCTGGGGTGTAAATGCCCAGGTTGGAAGGCTCCCGCGGAAAGGCTTAAGAGGGAAGGTTCATTCGGATAGGCCCATATGGGAATTCTTAGGCGATAAGATTTATTCGAAACCTATTAGGCTGAAAGGCTCAAGAGATTAGGAACAAGAAAAAGGGATCAGGCGGAGAGTCTCAGGTAAAAAACTTTAGACAGGAAGGCGCAGACTGGAAATCGTGGGCGGAAAGGCTCAGGCGGAAAGGCTGTCGCGTAAAGTTTTAGGTAGGAGCGACAATGCAATGAGGTTAAGGCGAAACGGATCGGACTGGAAGCCTACTGGGTCAGTCTCTGATGTGAGGGCTCTGACGGGAAGTAATATGCGGGAAGGTTCAGGCGGTCAGGTTTAGTAGAAGAAGCTCAGACAAGTACAGGCGGGAAGGTTCAGGCAGAAAGGTTTACTTTCGTCGTTTTAGTTTTTGATATTCACTTTACTGGCTCATCGGGTCGCAACCCAGAGGATTGCAAACCAGCTAGTTGTGAAATAAAAATGTAATTATCGATTAGGTTAGCATTTTATAGTTTAATATTTGTTTACGCAAGCTTACGTTCGTATGCTTCAATTAAATCCATGCATGAATTGACAAAGCCTGGGATTTTGTCCCCTTTTCAGATGATCACGATATGATTACATATTAGTATACTCCAAAAATAGAGCATATACAGTCCCAGTACACTTGGAAAGTCGTCTGATATGAGTTGTAAATAGATTCGTAAACTTTGACACAAAATAAACGCATAGTATACTGTACTGACAATAATGTTTATTTTCCAACATGTTCTTCTAGTTTGGCTGCAAGGCCGCATTTGTGGACGACATTTTTGGTCGTTCCACTCGAAAGCATGCACTGAAAGCAGCCGTCCAAGTTTAAATCCTTTGGCGATCACGCCAATAAAGACACCAGATAAAATCGGATGCTTTTCCTTTCTTATTATTGGTTCAAAGGCAAACAAAGTACGAAAAATTTCCGCCAGTATTGGTGTTCTGTGTTGTAGGATATATGCACCTAATAATTGGAAAAACCATAAAATAAATCTTAGAGCCATAAAGCTCAGCAATATTGGCAGACCCTATGCTGGTGAACACAACGGCCACACAATTCTCGTTCTTGAAAAAAACCTGACTAACTCGGCAAAGTTGCAATACAATTCTTCGAACGGAATACGAGGTTCTGACTTACAATTAGCAAAATGTGGAACGGATGAACACAATGTACAGTAATTTTATATAACTCTCGCGGCTTGTGGTAGTACTTAAAGTTTTGTATTTGTTGGCAAATAAAAAGGTATTTCGATTGGTCTTATGTCTAATGGGCAATACTCAGTAGGGTTTTATTCGAGTACTTGCGTACTTCTTGATATTAATTACGTGCATTGCGTTCGACGGCAATACGCAGTTATACAGCTGAGTCACATTACTATAGTAAAGTGATTTTTACAATTTAGTTTATGACATCAAGTAGGTCGTAGCTAAAACGTATGATTTATGTGATAAGAAAATTCAGGCCATTTATCAGCATAGTATATTTTAATCCACTAGATAATAATTTTCGTTTTTCTCTTTTAAAGCTATATTGATTAATTTGGTTGTAATCAGGTTCAAATATAAGGATTATATAAATAAATATTTTATTTTGTGCTCCAAAATGTGGAGCTACTGTTGTGTATATTCGGTATGTTTAATTCAATGACATGAAAATGTAATTTGTGTTTCACAATGTCCGGTCGAACAACCATTGACCTTACCTAAGTATAGGTTCGATAAACATGTCGGCTTTCTACCCTTCGAAACTATTACGTTGAAATCATTTCTTTACAAAACCATGCCTTTTAACATGCATCCTTGACAAAATCATTTCTTTGCTTGTTTTTTTTAACATTAATAACTCCAAATACTGATTTCTTCAGAAAACCGTTGTAAATATTTACCATTTTAACGGCTATTTTTGCGATTTTATCCCAAAAATTAAAACGCTTTCAAACCTTGTATGTATTTGCTTTGAACACACATTAGACTAAAACAACATACAAATTTTTATGATTCACCCGTTTCCCGCCAATAATTTTGGGAGTAAAATAATTTAACATGTAGTAGCCAGGAAAAAGTGTATTTTTTGCATTTAATTGCAAAATGACAGTTTGTATCCTTTTATGATAATTTAGAAATACGCAGAAAATATATTACTTCTAATCAAGGTTGGCCACATTTCCTGATTTTAGTGCAAAACTTTCCTGATTTGATGGTTTTGAATTTCCTCGTATTTCCTGATTTTGCGTTTAAAATGTGGTATTTCCCGATTTTTTGATTTAAATTTCCTGGTATTTCCTGATTTTTTATCAATAATCCCGTTATATTTTCAGTTTTATAGCTACATTCATTTTGCGGTTGAATTTTTGAGTATTTCTTAATGCAATTTGTTTGCAATTGTTTAAGTTCCATATTATTTTCTTTTCAAAAAAATCTTAAAAGTTAAATTCGAAAAATCGGAAAAGTAAATATATTTGCAATCAAGAGATAGTTCAAGAAATTAATTTTTATTTACAAAATTTCCTGACTGACCGGATTTGCAAAGAATTTCCTGAATTTCCTGATTTTTCCGGATTTTTTTTTCCGTATATGGATTTTAAGCATAGTAATTTCTAAAATTTACTGGTTGGCCAGCATCAAATCCACATTTCCTGTTATTTCCTGATTTTCCCGATTGGCCAACCTTGCTTCTAATACAAGGCGAGCTTTCTCATAAATGGGGAGTTTATAATAGACGGCGGGGTTGGTGCAATCATATTAAATAGGGGATATGTCGCTAATAAACGGCGTGGGTTGAGCTAAGTTTTACAAATAGAAGGCGGGGCAGTCTATTAGAAGCTTTATGGTATTTAAATTCTGTACGCGGACATTTCCAAAGTGTTGTATAGATTGTGAATGAAGGCGTTTTTGAAAGCCCTCAAAAGTTCTTCGGATTTCGTAGTCGTGCCAGTTTCCACGTTAGCGTAAACCCAAAAAACGTGAGACACCACAAAAAAGCGTTATTTGAAATTTATTATTATGATGATTGTTTTATTTTGTCCACTAGAACGTGGAGCTACTGTAGTATATACATAGTTGGTATGTTCATTGCAGTGGTATAAATATTATGTACATACCCAATTCATGTTTCACAACGTTCGACAGGTCGAACAAGCATTGACGTTACCTTAGCCAGGGTTCAATAAACACACGTAATCGTTAGCTTTTAAGTCTTCAAAACCATGCCTTTAAACATGTAGTCTTGATAAAATCATTTCTTTGGTTGCTTTTGTTTAACGTTAATAACTCCAAATGTTGATTTTTTCAGAAGACTATAGCACATTGTAAATATTTACTGTTTAAAGGGCCACTTTTGCATTTCTATCCAAAAAATTGAAACATTATCATAACTTTGTGTATATTTTTTTAATTGGGCAGATTTGGCATTTAAACTTGAACAGACTTGACTTCTCTTCTTCAGTCCCGTTTAATCTACGACGGTGAAGTTTTAAACTGTGCTGGTCATAAAACTTTCGATTACACGTGACGCAATAGTGATTTCGATCTTCATGGTACAGTACACAAATTCTAACGTGGATTTTCAGTTGCCCATCAGATTGAAGTTTTTTTGAACACAATTTGCACTTCATGTTGAAGTTACGGTCGAAGGTTGCAGTTGCTTGAGTTTTTATAGATTTTTTAACTTCAACGAGGTCCATAATATTGCTGCCAACATGTGGTGATACATACACAAGGAAACTCTGAATTACTTAGAAAGACTTCCTGTTCACATTTTAAAAGTGTGGAGTGATGATGAGGGACACAAGCTCTTTGGATTTCGTCGGACGTCAGTCGTTTAAGCAGTACGCACGGATTTTGTTGAGGTTGCTCCAGACAAAAGAAATGGTTTTCGTTGTCTGGATATATTTCGCTTTCACAAGTGATGAGCTCACTTTTCGGTTCGACAAGATCCAAGTTTGGTTCGTCAATGATTTCCGAGCTGAAGGGACTAATGGGGTCTTCGTCATTCACTTCAATTTAATTTGGTCGTTCATTACTTTCTTGGGCAAGCTGATGGTCTCCAACTGGACATAGCATGCTATGCAAAAAATATACAAAGAAATAGTAAATATGTGCCCCTGTGTTACCAACGCAACAAAACATCAAACCATGGTAATTGGAAAAGAATTAAATTGTTTTGTAACTAATTCAACCGCTTTTAATTACTTGTGTTCCCTCTCCTCAAAGACGATGCTTGTGGTGTTTTGAAATTGGGTGAAATGCTTTTGTTTCTTGTGCTCAATGAAGGCGTCAACTTGTCCAAAGGAGCCTCGGCACAATCTGCACACAAACCACACGCTCAGGCTCGTTTGACTCATTCTGCCCAATTAACTTATTCAAGAAATTAACTAGTTTTCAATAGTATGGCAGGGAATTTCAATCAATACAAAATAAATTTTGACCCAGCAATGACCTCCTGAGGTCAGAGCTTATAATTACTGATATTATTATGTAAGAATGTTTCCAAATTTTAAAAACTAAACTATTTATGAACCGAATTTTAGGGTATTCTTTTGAATCAGTTTTTTTTCCAAAAATCATGTACTGATCCGAATCTAGACATAAAAAATATAAACGCGATTCTCCAGGAATATTTTATCTTTTGAAACTGGACGTTTTTTAATGTTAATCGTGCTGGTGTTTAAGAATTTATTGCTGAAATTTTTTTGAAAGAGATTTTCCTGGAAATTAAAATGTTCAGGAAATGTGAAACCCTTTGCTCGCTGTTTTAAACTCACAAGAAAAAATTTCTCTTTTTTAAGAAAAGTTTTTGAAAACGTTTGCATCTGGCATTTTAGGGATTTAAAAAAATTAAACGGCGCTAATTTCAAATCAGTTATACTTTCATTTGAGATATCGCATTTTTTAAAAGTAATTTGCGATCACACTCCAGGGTTTTGTTTTTTTGTTCCGATTACCACATAATTTTGAAAGTATAGAAATTTTTTATATGGAATTGTTTCTTAGATTTTGCAATTTTCCGAAAATAATAGATATGAAGATATGGCATTTACACTTTTTGAAAAAAGTAAAATTAGCATTTACACTTTTTGGAAAAAGTAAAATTAGCATTTACACTTTTTTTTAAATATTATAGTAACTACTTACATTTTTGTAAAGTAGTAAAAGTGGCATTTAAAAAGAACATTTTTGCAAGTGGCATTTAGAATCGGTGTCAATGCACCATTTGCTGTTTTTAAAAAGTATAATTACAAAAATTTGGTTAAATAGTCAGGGTAAATGTCAGTTTCGCTATATTTTTAAACGTTCGAAAGTCACCAGTATTTCGTTTCAAAAAAGGTAAATATCACTTTTATGATTTTTCCAGATTTGTACTAAATTTGCAAATTTTTAAAAGTTAAGATGACACTTTTATTATTTAAAAAAAAGTTAAAACACCACTTTTACTATTTTCAAATTGTGTAAATGTCACTATTCTTTTTTTACAGTATAAATGCTACTATTGCTCGTTTTGAAAAAATATAAATACACCTTTTATTATTTCTGAAAAAGGGAAACTCTGCTCTACAACCAACTTATATGCAATAGCAAAATGGGCGCTAACAAAAAATTCTTACAATCGTAGTGAGGGTCGCATTGTTGTTTGAAAAAGTGAAGTTAGTATTTAATTGTAATTTTGAACATCCCCTAACACGGTTTTAACTTTACCGGGCTTGTGGACGGCAGATTTTTTTGGAAATGTTCTCGAACTTTGGGATTTTTTGAAACCAGAAATATACTGAAATTTTACTGATTTCCGAAATCTTTTATTTAGAACTCTCAAATGAATTCATACAAGTTTCATCAGTATTTAAATATTTGAAGGATTTTTTAAACATTAGAAATGGGAATGGTAAGAGAGTCTTGTAAACTTTTAAAATTAAATTGTGTCCTTCATCATTTTAGAAATTATAAAGTAAGTTCACGTTTTTAAACGACATTTATTGTGTTGAGACACGTTTCAAAAACTTGTTTCGTACGAAAATTATTCTTTGAAGATTAATTTATCATTTTTTGAATTGACTTTGTAAGAAATAAAATATTTGTTCGAAGCTGCGTATTTTGAAGAAATATGCACTTCTTACGACAGTAGCTGTTTTTGAAATTCATGGAAGTGTTATTGGAAATAAGAATTTAAAGCAGGTTATAGTTTTTATTTTTACATTTTTATTCTTTTGCATAAAAACCACAAAACTCAAGATTGTGTGTTAAGACTTTAATATTTGCATTTTGCATTGTCGTTGAATTAGTTAATACATTTTTTAATAGAAGTTTCCTCGCAGTTTTAAAAATATCTGAAACAACAGATTAAGGAAGCTGAAATGCTTTATGATTTTCACAGTTTTTTATTGAAATATGATTTGATTTAAAGAAGTGTTGATCCACAGATGTTAATAATAGGAAAGTATACACTTATTTTTATTTTAGGAAATATTAAAATCCAATTGATTCTGTAATTTTCAGAATTTTAAAATCACAGTAGTGCCAGAAATTGTAAAACTGTAAAGCTACATTTTTTTTAATAAAAGTAACATTTCTAGACATTTGGGAGTTTCTTAAATGCATTTCAAAGAATTGTTTAAGTTCAAAAGTAACATATCTATTATTATTATCTGTATTTTATTCAACTTGATTCTACTGCTATCGTGTAGACTACTCCAAAGCTTGCATAATACTTCCCCCGTATATATATTTAGTAAAAGCCGAATTCTAGCATTTTAATATGTAAAGTAAAACACTGAATAACTTACTAGTTTTAAAAAATTCAATATTCTGAAATACAACAGATCTTCAAAAAAGTATTCCTACATGAGAAGCACCCGCTATTTGAAAGTTTTTGAGTTTTTACATAATCTTTGAAGTTATAGTATTCAAGGATTCTCATTAAACAAAGTTGTGTCTTGGATTTTAAAAATTATTAAAAACGTTGTCGAAATAAAAGAAATTTTGTAAATGTAAAAGTTTTAGGTATTTCATATTATATGTTACGAGCTAGACCGTTTTAAAATTAAAATCTTTTCAGAATTTTTAAATCGATAATAAAATGGAAATGTTCCGTAATGTAAATAGTTTGAAAATGGGAATTAGTAAAATTGAAATGTTCCTAAGATTTCACTGGGAACATGAGGGTTTCTGGGAATGTTTGCTTTTTTCAAAATTCTCACAAAAGGAGTCAACTCTGTGTTTTAAACATTTTAGAAAAAGTGTACCAACAGTATTATTTCAGTTTTATGTGTGAAACAAATACGATTGACGTGACGACGGTGCTTCTTAGTTGGCGAATTATTTCCACGACAACGTCACCCCTCGTCCAAAGCTGCCACCAAACCACGTAAACAAAGCTGCGACTGGATTTTCCGTCTCGTACGAAATGGCTGACTGCAGTCCACACAATCTTCGGAAATCGAAACAAAATATCATTTTGCACTTAGTATTATTAAAATAACAACTATAAGACAATTATTTGACCAAAAAGCGTCAGATCAGCGAGGCTTGTCCAATAACATAATCTTCAACGTTTCAAACTTTGTGAAATAAAGAATAAAAAAAGCGTTTCTTTTACTTGATAGACGAATTGCAATTATTGCAAAATTAAATTGGAGTATAAGCGCGTATTACGTAATGCTGAAACGTCTCTTACCTTCCCAGTTGCTTTGGGATTCCGTCCATTCCGAATTCTAGAATATCAACGGTGTCGTGGGATTTACACGGATTGCTTTCGCCACTCGAATCGACGTCCACCGTTAGCGTCATCTTTGCAGCTGGCTGAGGATTTATCACAATTGAGCTCATGTCATCAGAATAATCGAATCCATACGACGCCCTTCCAACAGACTCCCTCTGCGTCGCACTCGAACTTGAATACCCCGAATGACCGGTGTCAAGAACGTCAACGCGAAGAAGGAAACCAGCTTCTGAGTTCATCCTCTTGGAATTAAAGCTCAGAAATCCTTGATGATCCCAGTAATTGCTCAGCAGAGACAAATCTTGAGTGCTTAATCCATCATTAAAAAAAATAAACGCTTACAATAAAATTGCATAGTGTAGACTGAATGATGACGAAAACGTCTTTGACTAAATGAGTAACAAAGAGTACCTGATCCTGTTCGTAGTTATTTCTTCGTTAGTTGATCCTTCCCAATGCCACTCCGTAAAAGTGAGTGTGTTATCGTCCAAGATGTGTGTTGGCTGTTTGCACAAAACAGTCAGTTTTGCTTTGAATTGAACCATTTTGTTGTCCTGAGTTTTGTGGAGCGTCCACAAGCACCGTTGGGTGGCGCCAGCGGTTGCAGTCAGATTAAAATCGAGCACAATTGATTCTCCTTTCGACGGTAGCTCAATCGTTCCTCCGCAGCCTGTAAGAAAATGTCATGTACGATTTGCTTAGATAACTTGTGTTTACACCTCGCAACAATCAATAAAAAAAAACAATGAAGGGACGCTGGAAAGGCTCCACAAGGCTTCTTCACCGACGATGTCTTAATTATTTCAAAATAATTAAGAGTAACTCGGAAATCATAAGATCATGGAGATTTTAGGGTTGAAAAAAATTATTATTTTTGCAATTACCAAAACTAGCCGACTTGGTTGCCTTTGCAATGAAAGCTGGTTTTTCTTCTTCGCAAAAGTGGTGTTCAGCATCTGAACATACAAACATAATTGTGCAACAGACAATTGACATTTAAAATTTATTATTGTTTCAAGTTTTCATTTTGAATTTATATTTAATCAAGTGCAACAATTTACAAATATTTTTATCGTTTCTAAATTTAAGCGCTTACGGATTTTAATTTGATTTTGAGTGACCGTTCTTTTCACAGCGTCCAGTCCAGTCCGCAGTGCAACTGTAATTGTAATTGTAATTTATTTTTATTGTCAAGATAGGTCAATAAACATTATTGATTTTCACTTCAGACAAGAAACAAATACAAAGAGCATTATTTATTCCCGTTTACTTACCAATATCGTTCTTGTTTTTCGTAACTTCGGTTTCAACATTGTAAATTTTATCCGTCACTCGAGCTTTACAACATAAAAAATATCAATTGCATAGTATTTAGTAATTATTATTTTAGTTTGTATAATCTTCCAAAAAATCTAATAGCTTGCAAGGCTTCAAAAGCGAAGTTAAATCTTAGTGTTGCTTTACCGTTAAGTGCATCGAGTTGGCCTTGCAAGGTCATCTCCTCTTCCTCAAAGGTTTCCATGTAGTCCATTGTAGTAAGAAGTCCATTCTTGTACTCGAATATTGACGGACGAGTGATGTTGGCGCAGTGTTTGTGTTCAAAGTCGCAGTCAACAATGTAGTAGACGGCGGGATTATTTCTCACCCTTCTGCTAAGTTGGCCAACAAAAAGCTGGCTAGTTCTTTGCCATTCATCACTATTATCATTGTTGTCGACCATCCAACTTGACTTAAAGTATAATAAGTACACCATTGACACCCTAACGGGTTTAGGCTCAAAAATGGTGCGGAAAGATACTGAGCTGCTTTCCCTTCCTAAATATTTCACAGATGTATTGTCAAAGGTTTTACAAAATTTAACTTTTTCCATTGCAGGAAGTAATGGGAGTAAACGTATAAGAGTTTTACTGTTGTCAAATAAAGTATAATTTTTAAATTCAGAAATAAGTTTTTCTAAGCTGTCCTTTGAAAGGGTTCCGCTCTTAATTTTTGAAACAGTATTTTTGTAGTTATGTTGAAAAACATCCACAGACGACTGAAATTCGGTCTCAATTTGCTTTGTCAAATTTAAATCTTTGTCAGTAATGCAGTGGGCGTTGTTCCATAATTTTAGCGAAACTTGAAAAATTTGTTGACGTGCTAATTTAATATCAGCAAGTATAGAAATAACGTCCAAAGATGTATAATTG
>JAQFZC010005864.1:0-13417 GCA_034695205.1 Dicyrtoma fusca
TGGTAATTATTATTGTGGGGGCATGTGATGGGACCTTTGTCTTTCCTTTGAACGCAGTTTGTGCCTTGTATTTAGCACGTATGACTGTCCAACTTGTCTAATATTGGTTCCTCATTCATATTCAAAGTAAAATCGATCTATTGTTCCCCGTTAGGAGATGAAAACAATGTCTTTCCCGTCGCCTTTTGCCGGCTGGTCCAAAGGAATTATGTATCTCTCTCAACGTGTTTAAAATAAAACTGAATGTAAAGTGGGCCACTAGACAATATTAGGCAGGTAGTGTATTAGTATGCAGGGATCTTCCATTATGTGTGTGCCTATGTTGAGGTACTGACACTGATGGAAGCTCGTTACTCGTAGCTTCTTTCATACTTTGTAGCTTATTAGCTACTGAGGATGAGTACTAACCCTCAAATTGCAATTGGCATTGGCAAAAAGATGATCCTTCCGTTGGTCTGTCGGTCGGCCGGTCCTTGTGTTACCCCCTTTAATATAAAGGAAGGTTCAAACAACAATGACATGAATGGTGGCTGAACACTTACAGTCACCCAGCATCAAAGAATCAAAAAAGTGTTCTACGAGTACAAATCTCACCTCTAGTCTATATATTTTATACTACATCCATAATCTTTTTTCCCCCTTGCAATGAAAATCATGATTTTTTTTTCAATCTTCCCATCCTATCCTACTTACCATTACAGTACTGATAGCAGCTGTATTAGTAAGTACAGATATTTTTTTTGTATGGATATATGTACGCAATTTTGTATTTTGTACCGTGTCCCTCTATCTGTGTATTTTTCTTGTACATGGAAATTAAAAATGAAAAACCTACTTGTTCCCTGTGTCTCTGTATACCATTGTACATCCGTACCTACACTCGTACGGACTTGTTGAGCTCCGTCTGTAAAGAGTAAAGTGTAAAGCTCATTTGTAAAGGAGTTGATGTGTGTAGGTATCTAAGGTATTATTTAGTACATCTGTACATAGATACCGGCGTTCCTATGCTATGCTTTGTTACTTGTTGTCCGAGTACCGACATAATTACTGTGGTTTTTCCTGTATCTAATCAAGTTAATTTCATTCTAATTGTTCTGTCTGCTCTGTTCTGGAAGGAATCATTCTGTTTGTATAAATATGGAGGAGGTACTCACCGTATGTACAGTCACACAATGGAGTGTACGGTAGTTGAAAAAAGAAAAAGAAATTTATTTTGAAGAGGTCAGTGCTTTTTATGCATACCTTCCTTCATTCACCGTCATTCTCATTTAGTAGCTGTATACCTATGCTGTTTTTTTTCCTTGTAATAATTTCACCCAGGAAAATGATCAATACGTAAATTTCTAATAGCTATTGCCATCAGTATCAGTGTCTGTAGTGCAGGGGCAGATTATACACGGTCACGGCATACAATCTGTACAATGTTGAGTAGTCTGTTAGGGCCAAAGGAATTAAGAGGAAGGAATACCTCCCATATAGGAAAAAGCCAAACCACATGTGAGAAATTTTCGTTTTTCTATTGTACAGAGTTTCAATTGAATTTACTGATAGTTCCATTTGCTTTTGACTTTTGTAATTTTACTCTGTACGTGCAATTGTATGTATCTACAGTATTCTTTTAATAATTGTTTGGTATGGTTTGGTTTGGTTTGGTTTGATTTGATTTGGCATTTAGAAGGGGCACTGATGCTGTAGATACTAGATTGGACTCCAAGTATTACAGGAACTAATGCAATTACAATCATTTCCTGATTTTAATTTGTGTAATAGATGATGATTGGGGAATTTAGCAGGAGTGTAGCTGGGGCTGTTGTACAAATATAATTATCTTGGTTACTTTGTGTGTGGCTGTGCGTTTGTATCAGTAATGAGTGATCTGGTTGAAGGACTGATTATGGTGAGATCGAGATGCATAAACTTTATAAATGTGCATTACATCTTACATCTTACATATGGTTACAACATTGCATTACTGGTACTACTAGTAGATTGGATTGGTTTGGTTTGGTTTGGTTTTTAAATGATGAGATTGATCAGTGTGTATGAAAGGACTCTGGGAGATTGTAGGGAAGTGAAAAATGAGATGAGATTCCTGTAGGATTCTTGATAGGTAGTTGGCAGTTGGCAGTTGGCAGTAGGTGGTATGGTGTGGTATTGCAATTGCGGTGAACTCGCACTCTGTGTGTGTCTGTAAAGTTAAGTAACGAATATGTATGTATGTTGGTATTAGCAAAGTAAAGTAAAGTTTGGATGAATGAATTCATTGACCTTTAATCCCTGTAAGAATATTTAATCCTAAGTGGCAACTGACTCATTTTATTTGTTGAACATCAACAACAACAAGAAAAAATGAGAGAGAGAGAGACAGACAGAGAGAGAGCATCTTTTAAAACTGCCTTAATTTGGCCCTCAATACAATTTTTCCTCACAGATTCCAAGGCTCAAAGCCTCAAAACAGAAAACGTCTAACTTTCAAATATTAATCGTTCACTACCACGCATGGATTCAACTATGCATATACCATGCCTATAGCTGCTCGTATATACATATTTGTATACAGTATAGAAGGGATGATTTTGGCCAAAAGTCTCAAAAGTGTACGTACAGTATTTGACACGAAGAGAAATTATTTTTGACTATAATTGCATGTGTGGGGTTAATTTTTGAGATTTTTGATAACTTGATCCAGTTGATTTAGTACGCTCAGCTTTTATAGCTTAAAACTTGACTGATGGATTTTACCTTTTATAATATTTTTACTCATGAAGGACGGACCGGTATGCGGAGGTTCTCTTTTATGAAATATCAACAACAAAAAAAACGGCAACCCCTTTTTTTTTCTTCTTCTTCTTGTGCTCTGCTTCAGTTACCTGGAAAAGTTGTTTTTGATTATTTTTTGATTTTGATGTTAATGTGTGGATGCTGATGCATATTATTGTATAATTTTATGACTGCCTGTCGTTGCACGTTTATGGAGAGTGAGGAGATTCCCTCATGTTTGTATGCAGGACACTAATTTCTGCCAAGATTGCACTCTGTCTATAGTCTATACAGCTATGCCAGCTCGAGCTCTGTCTCTATGTACATGTACATGTGTTTTAATGGGGTAAAAAATGAAGGATTTCGCCATAATTTCCTAAAGGATCCTGTTCAAAAAAGGCATTTTTAAATTAAATTTAAATTTTATAGCACATTATAATATGTGTCTGTGATCTCGAAAGCTCACTCTCGAATGATGGACCCGTCCGGTCGCGGTCGTTTGCTCTTGATTTGAATTTGAATTTTGAAGGAAGGAACGCAGTACGTTTCGTTGTGTATGTATATTTGACGTTTCCTTTGACGTGAGGAAAGTCTACGTACATACTAATAAAGTATAACAGCCGTGTAATATAATCTTTTGAGTGTATTAAACGAGTATTAAATATTGTTGTTAACTTGGTGTAATGGTGAATATTAAAGTTTATATGCGCTTTGTTTTATATCTGTGTGTGTGTGTGTGTGTGTTACAGCATTGCTACTACTACTACTACCACTACTGCTCACTCTCCACCACTCAAAAGACCTGCCACACATAAAATTACCAATTGTAATATTTTAGCACTTAAAAGTTACCTCACTCACCTGATATGAATCTCTAATTTGTAGCTACTCTCGCACACAGTACAATACAATGAGATAATTAAAATATAAATCTTTTGTAATGACAGCAAATCTAGATCGTTGAATATAATGGTGGGGCTTGCTTATGTATATTCATGGATTAGTCCCCTCTGTAGTCTGTAATAATGTTAGACTGTATCTGCGCTCTTTGCCTACTCACTCGCCATTATTACGTACATTTAACATTTTATTTTATACTATCTATCTGCTCTGCTTTACTTTTAAATTCTACCATTTTTTTTTCTTGGTCTGTAGCATTTACATTTCCATCCAATGAGTTAGTTCAAGAGAGTTTTTTAAATGTTTCTACGTGACTCGCTACTAATTGAGTTGGGCACAGTCAACAGTCAGTGCAATGCAATGCAATGCAATGATATGCAATACAATGCAGTGTGTGCTCTGTCCATCCATCCTGTCCTGCCCTGTCATTTGGCCGAATCTTAGAAAGAAAGGACAGACTTGAGGATTACTTACTGACAGACAGATACGACCGATTGCTACTATGCGAATGCGTTAGTGCGTTTTTGACTTACTGTACACCGCAATTTTATGTATAATTGTAGGCAGGGCCATTAGATCTTCAAGAAATAGTTATATAGAAAAAAAACATTTTATGCTCTATACTATTGTCAAAATTAAAATAAAGTCAATCTCAGGTTACATAATATTAGATTTCTTGAGACACATTCTGGCAAGCGTCTGTCGGATGATGATCTGTGTGATGATAATACGGTGTGGGCTGTGGACAGAGAATTTCCACTACGACTTAATAACGTAAATGGAAAGCTATGGCACTGGGCTTCGGGGAGTTTATGTGTAAGCATGAATTTTCCCTTTAGTGGCCACTAGCCACTAGCCGCTATGTATTTGGTATGCAGAGATGCTACTCTTAAGGAAATTGTTTTAAAATCCCAATCCAAAAAATCAAGGCATGGATCATAAGTCATTGGACAAAGGAGCCATACATATACATGTACATATACAATCACATGTCGATACGATTATTGTCTTTCCTCTGAGTTACTACCTTGCTAATCCTAAATCCTTCCGAGAAGCGGAGATGAAGAAGAAGAAAAAACAACAAGAGTGAGCCTCGTCTTCTATTATCCTCTTCTATTATATAAAAGTGATATATAAGTTCAACTCTCCGTTCCGTAGTTTTAATATCAATGAACAATCAGAATCAGCCGCACCTTCAGCCTATATACATAAAGGTATAAAGGTGGGTAGAGAGATATACCTATATGTATACTATTGTATACCCTTTTGCTTTTTATGAGTCTCCTGTTTAAGTGGGTACTCTGAATTTAATTTCGTGCCAAATGAGAGTTGTCAGCAGCCTAGCAGGCAGTATGACATATTGCAAACGAATTGTAACATTTTACTCGGTTCACATCTACATTTCCATTCAGCAGCAGCCGTACTCAGTATTCAGCACGGTGCTTTTCCTGTTATATGCTTTTTCCGTTTGCTATATACATAGTAGATACATGCATAATAGTATTCCCATCATAATAATAGTAATCAGCATCATACCCTTGCCATTATTACGTGTAGATATATACAAGCATTATAACACCATCGCAAAAAAAAGCAGACGGTTATTCCTTATAGCAGAAGGTAGTGCTTCACAAGTGCAAAAAATCATCCGTATCTTTTTCTATACAGCGACTCACTGACTTGCAAGTCAATGATGTAGCAAAAATGTTACACTTTTTACACAAAGGCAAAGGAGCACTGAGCACTGAGCAGTGCATTGCTTGGAGGTATGTCCAATTTAATTTTACATTTTTAGACTGCGGCGCCTGCTGCTGCTGTTGTTGATCTTCTTGCAATGTTGATGTTGGAAGTGTTGCTAATAAAAACCAAAGACTTGTTTAAGTAATTTATTTATTTACACCCCGACAAGAGAGCAGAACAGTAAATTTAATTCATTCACTGATAGCCTCTCTATTTACTCTATGAGTCTGTTTATTTACAATATTATTATCGACTGCGAGTTCTCTGTTGTATTCTTAGTTGAATGTTTATAGCCCCTATTAGGTCGTATATCTGTAGTGGAAAGACAAAATGTACGGACGTAGAATAATAATAATGATAATGATAATAATAATAATACAAAGGTTTCCATTGACTGTTGAAGGATTGAACGATTCCAGCGGGAGCTAAAGCTACCAATTTCCAACTTGCAATTTATTCCCAGATCCCACTGGTTCAATAGATAATGCCTCCAATCTGTACAGTACTACAGGGCCAAAGCCAGAGCATTATATAATTTACAATTAAATAACCAGCGGGATGACAAAATACGAATTACACTTTGTCAGTTTTTCCTTCTCTGCAAGAATAATAAAAAAAAGGAGCAGTACTATAAGGCAATGCAATGGTTTAAAGATAGCCTTCGTCTCATGTCCTTCTGTGTTCTACTGTTGTACTCTGTTGTGTTAAGCTACAGGCTTTTCATGTTCAGTTCCCTGTCACAATAGTATAATTATTGAGCACAATACAAAAAATACACTTGGACAGAACAATATGACCATTCCATTATATTTACCTAGATAAATTGTAAGCTATATTACTATTAACTATTACCAATTCAAATTTTGACAGTCCTAGCATTGAATTATATAATTATTACACTGTACACTATACACACTAATATTGCTTAAGTTTGTGGCTGGGCTTCTAGGAAACATTCCATTGTAGATTGTATTCTGGGTTTCATATAATAATAATGATAATTCCTATAATTGTCACAGCGAGTTTTGAACCATTCTTTTCTTTTAAGCTGTAAGAGGAAAAGTGACCCGGTTTAAAGTTGGCTAAGGGTTTCAAATGAGCACAAATAGGCTGGCGCAGAGATTCAGGAGACGCCGTTTCATTTGTCATATTTCTGTAATGAAGCTTTGACAGGAGCGTGCACTCTCGTATGTAAAGTATAATTAAAAACCTAAAAATGTTTTTGATTTTTTGTATAAATTATTCAGCTATGATCTAATATTATGATGGGAAAGTCTTTTTGTTCCACTGACACTGCACTAGTTCATATGGAAAAACGTCTGTGGTCTTGGGAAGTGGAAGTGGGAGGATTCTGCGTGTCTTAAATCCATTCATTCCATGCGTGATGAAATTGAGCTTTTAAAGAGATGGAGAATGAAAATTAAATGAAATGAATTTCCTAATCTAATTTCATCAATAAATGCATACAACCCTGACTAATGTGCTTTGCATAGAGTTGAGAGAGAATGGAGTACTACACCAGTTTTACTAGCAGTACGGCACAGCATACACAACACAACTCATCGTACTTGAACAATGTGGCTACACAGATAATCTATAGAAAGTTGTGATGTGCTGGCTGATCTCTGTGTTGTCTATTCTGTCTGTTGTTTCGTGAGTGCGTCCGTTGCAGTTGTTGAAATGCGTGAGTGCTCTAGCATTACACTTAAAGCTCAACAGCTCACAAAGACAAGACACACAAAACAAAGACGGACCTACCTTACGGATAGGATATACCTATAGCCATGTATTATTACATCAAAGTAAGATTATAGGCAGGGGCCCTACTACTATATTCATATGAGCATCGTAAATTCATAGTAAATGGTACTAATTCAGTGAGTGTGCTATCAGCTGGTGGATAGAGAGCCATTTAATCGAGCACATGAGTGAACTATGCTTTATTTATTTACACAAGGCTCACATTACAGAACATTATCTCATTGCTCATTTAGCTCACTTTTTCTCTCTTTCAAGAATGAATTACTTTGCATGACAGGCAGTGCTATGTGTGTATCCTTTATCGCACCGAACTATAGGCTATGCCCATGTGTGTGTTGTAGTTTCATACTTGAAGGCGTCCTAACTTATGATTATACTTATATTGGGCTAATCTCTATCTCTTAGGAACTGATCTATCTATGTATGTATCTAGGTCCATGGCTAGTGTGATTGTAGACAGTCTTGTAATGATTTTAGTAGTGTGTGTAGAAAGAAGTGTAGGAGGCCTCCCTTTGAACACAGTGTCCATGGGTATTACCTAGTTTACCAATGTACCTTACCTTCCCTTAATTTCCTTCGATTCTTGGGGCTCAATGATGCAATGAGGATTTATCTGAATTAAGACTAGAAAAAATCTTACTGCAATATGTTATTAACCTATTAGGAACTGGGGAACCATGGAAAGAATGCTTTGTAAAAGTGTTTAATTCTATAAAGTAACTTTTTCAAAACGGTCAAAACTAGTAAATAACACTTTTTCAAAATGGTAAAAACTAGTAAATAACACTTTTTCAAAATGGTCAAAACTAGTAAATAACACTTTTTCAAAATGGTCAAAACTAGTAAATAACACTTTTTCAAAACGGTCAAAACTAATAAATAACACTTTCAAAAGGTCAAAAAACTAGAAATTACCGCTTTCGAAATGGTCAAAACTAGAAATTACCTTTTTCAAAAACATTCAAAACTAAGTATATTACCGTTTCGAAAAGGTTAATGCCTATATAAGAAACTTGGACCTTCATATACATACATAAGTACGATGTGTATTTTGTGATAGGTAAGATTTCCCCAGTAGTGCTATTGCAACACTAATATTTGCACTGGATGAATGTATTGTCTGAAAATCAAATTCTTCATCTCTTCTTCGACTGGGCTGCTGTATTGGTTTATGCTAGATTGCAAAAGTAAATAGAAATTAATTAAAAATCTCTTTTCTGCAAACTGTGTACAGACACAGGAGATAGAGGAGGTTATGAATGTAGGTACATTAGCAGTGCAATAATGTTCCTGTCTGTCATTATGTAATTATATGGATCTAAATTTATGCAATTAGGATAGTTAAACAAGTGGAAGTATGTACTGTCTCTGTCCCTGTCACGTCCTGTCATGATAAGGATAAGTAGTAGTATACAGGCAGAGGTCTGGTCTGGATGATTTTTACATGACAAATTGCTTTTAAATTAGTTTAGGAAATATGAAGTGTAGGATCACTGTTGGTGAGGCTGATGTGAAAGAGATATGTCTCATGTAATCTACGAAGGAATGCCCACCAGTCCTTTGATGGACTGAGAAATACTCATTTATTTGGATTACGATTATTTCCCTTTCGTTTTACTTTGATTCAATTTAATAATTAATGGTGGTCTACCACTATGCCAAATTCCATAGCCAGCACAGCACTACTGAACTGCTTTCATTTTCATATGTGGGCAATAATGCATTGTATCAGTGCATTGTTGACTGTACGCAGAGATTATTGTTTTAATTCCCATACAGTACCCACATTATTAATTTGTATGCCTAACAGATCGTTGTTGGATAGGCGAATACAGAAATATCCTATATTTCTCTCAACTCACTACCAACTACTGTTCCTTATGAAAGGGCTTCATATTTTGTATGTAGGTTGTAGGCGTATTTAAATTTTTCCATAACTCTACAAGCCAGAAAGTTCGCAGTGCCAAGATTTAAGTTGTGGCACTGTATACGTATGTATAGCCAATGCAATCATTCTGCTCTGCTCAACTGTGTTTGTTTGACTTTAAAGTAAGTAGAAAGAGAAAGAGCTAGAGGCAAAAAGGGGAAAAAATCTGGCAGAATCAAATAAAAAAAACTAGGCACATTAATAAATAATTATTTCATTTTGTAATCATAATCGTAAGCCTACAAAGAATTATTGCGAGAAAAAGTATTGTAAAGGAAAAAAGATTGTAGATCACGAGGACTTGAGTTTTTTTTTTATTTTGGAAGAGACAAGAATTATTTCGTCCCGCCCTCCCGCCTCTTTTTTCCTTTTCGTCGCAATTTTCTTTTTCTTTCGCTCTCAATCCCCAATAATTCCTCTCAAAGAGACTCCTCAAAGTCCAAACTTAGCTTGTAATAACTAACGGAACGACCGTCCTCTGTCAATTGGGCGATACCTAGCTATATAGTATAGACAAGTAAGTAGCTACGCAATAAGCAATCCAAGTAGGTACCTTCATCTGTAAAAGCTGGAGAGCGAGGCTAGGAAACTAGGTAAATACAATTACGACAATGTGATTTTCTGTTCTTAATAATATAATTAGGATAAATAAGGTTCTTAGGCAATCCAAATCCATTTTTAACAAAATGAAGCCAGGCCATGTCAGGGCGGCGTGATCCACTGTCGACTGTACTGTGACACAGATATACATATAGGAGGCATTTACGGATATATCTCTGCTGTACATCCGACTAGCCTTATAGTCTCCACTCGTGTGCTTTATCCTTTCAACAGAACAGAACAGACGACCGAGCTATCATTTTAGTTACAAGTGTCCTCCTATTCTGTCGAGTCATTCGGTGGGTAATTTCTAGCAAATGAATCACAATCAATCCAAGAGCCAGCCCCTTCAATCAACCGCTTAGTGAGCACAAATACAAATAGAAATAGAAATCTTCTTAAGCATAGCATACAGACAGAAATTTATAGCAGAGCATAGGTAAGTTCCCTCAAGCCGTCATAGCTTTATTTCTGCGGTCAATTTGTACAGCAACAAGGCACACACACACACACACACACAAGTAACGGCACGGATGGAACTTTTTAGTGGATGGTTCAAATGGTAATGGTAATGGTTATGGTACTAAAAGTATGGGTCTATGGTCTGCCTATATATATATATAGCATATGTGTAGACATTATCCCCATTGTACCAAGACTGACTGTAGTACAAGCTTCAAGAAAGCCGTTGGCAAGGTGGCAAGCGAAAAGATTCGGTCACTTTTGTTAAATTTCCTTTTCATAATGGTTTTGGAGAAGTGGAAAGATTGTCTGGCGAGCATGACCGCAGAACACACCCCATCATTCAATTCATAGGCAATCGGCAGAATAAATAATACATAATACGAGAAAAGGCCTCGCATCCCATCCATGCCTTTTATACTGGGAACCATAGTGTATGTAGGTTCATACATACATACACCCGTATAATGTATTGCCGTCCGTGTCTGTATTCATAGACAGTCTACAAAGCTCCAGTGCCGATGCCGATATCATATCATTAAATAGCAATTTTTTTGATTCAACCGCAAACTAGGTACCTGCCTTTATGTCTGTCATATTTGTATGTAGCCAATCGCACACACATGATATACTTCCAATGGCTCAATGATTCAATGCTTCACGCATACTAAACTCCTTTAATGGCTCCGGATCGATCTAAACAAATAAATAGTAATAAAGACATTTGGTGAAAATATATATAGTCGGTCACTAATATTCCAACCAACGCAACGTTAGTCTACATTTACCTACTATGTGATGGACGCCGACAGTCAAGTCTAAAAGGTGACGTAAGAACGTGTAATTTATTAACCCAACATTTAATTTAGTGTTTGTACAGTGAAGCTAGCAAACCAATGTGCCTACATATATGTTAGCCTATTGAATCCTTTGCTGCTCTACACGAATACAGATAAAATGTGGAGCAAATCCATAAAATAATTATTATTGAGACCGTCATGTTCATTTTTGCCATTTAATGGCACTGCACAGGTAATTTTAATCCTGAAATTTATGATGTCCAACTAATAATGCACCAACCTACGTACCTACACACATGTATAGAAATATCCTCAACCTGTCCGTAGATTATGTGCCATTGGACGTATGTATAAAGGCTAAACTGTTGACTGTAGACAAAGCCGCCCAAGAAAGAAAGAAAGGAAAAAAAACTTGTATTTTTGTCTATCATTTTGGCTGTAATTCGTATTTCGTACTTAATAACTTCATTTCCCTTTCTCTGATTTATCGTCTATACAGTATCACCAAGACCAAGTCAGTATCAATACTATTACCATTACCATTACAACTTCCATGCCTTGGCTGCATTTGCAAAATTCTTGCTGGGGTGTTCAAAGTACATACATAGTGTGACTAGGAAAATGAAACATGAAACATTAAATAAAATAAATAAATACATAATCGTAATCATAATCATGTTAATGCTAACGATGCGGACACACTGCCTGGTTATGCTGACAGTTATTATACTGTATGGTGGTGAGCCCTGAAAAGGCATGCCGAGTTTGTTTATTTTTTTATTATTATTATTAACGATTTATAATCAAATCAAAAAGTAAATAAAGAGAAAACTAATGCGTGAGTGAACTGGACTCGACTTGAAGCAACGCACGCTATGCTGGGGTATATAGGTATATTGCATGGCAGAGGGTGCCTTATGATCGAGCCGGTGCCTTTCCGAATGCCGAGCGGAATGGAGTCAAAAAAGGAAAGTTAAACAATGCCATATCTCTATATAAGACCTAAAGATAATAAATTAATATTCAAATTTTTCATAAAAATGCAAAAATGATTGAGAAATGTAAATTTATTTAATTTTACCATCATGTAATGAAGGATAAATAAAACAAATTCTGGATTACACAAGCTACAAGGGTAATTTAGAGAGAATTATTATTTCATTTATATTCAATATTGCAAAATCTACTCAACGCCAGTATATAGCGTAAACCCTTGCCATCAAAAGGGGAAACAATATAGGCGTATTTATATGGATATGGAAGCGTGCAAAAGCAAAAGCAAAGAGCACTGCAAGATGGAAAAATGGCAAACGGCATGGGAATTAAGTAGACAAAAGAAGTCCAAGTAAAATGGTCACTGGCTAAAAAGTCAAAGAACAGCAGCAGCAGTGCAGCAGCAAGCGGCAACAGGTTGTCTCTGTCTGTCTAATCTGTCTGTGCCCGTCGTTACTCGTACAATTTATTAGCCCATTATTATTATTATTGTAAATATTAAACTATTTACTATTTACTTTGTTGAATTTAATTTAGTGAAATCTTTGCGGTCTGTCTAGCTACATGTGTATGTATACCTCTAGCTCTGTAGCTCCTATACCTTTGATCTATGTAGTATTCTAATTCTGAGGAAAGTAATTTGAATTAATGATGAAATATATGTTGTTAGTTTTGAGACTCGAGATTTTTATTTGAGATTTTTCAGGATTTACACACACAGTCACATTTGGCTTTGAAAGACTTGACTTGAAGAATTACATGTTGCCAGCTTCCCTAATTTGGTATTATGGGCTGTTATATGGGCTCTCTGTCTCTTTCTCTTACCGTCCATGCATACAGAATACAGATTTTTAAGGGAGAATTAGCTTACTAGTAGGCATATAACCTACATACCTTTACATTATGTAGGATCAAAATAGAGAGAAATAGGGAGCAATCTCCTTTCCTTGACACGGCCACATGAACTGCCGAAGGAATGAGCTAACGAGTGCGAGTGTGACTCAAGAATTTTTCCTTACGGTGCGGTACGCGAGTCCTAATTTATTCATCATTATTATTTTTCTTCCGTTTGTTTTAAATTAAATTTAAAACAGTCAGAACTTAGAAGGGAGCGGCTTCTCTCTCTCTCTCTCTCTCTTTAGTCATTTTATTTTACACACCAAAAAACCTATATATTCTTTGTCTCACTGTCTCTCACTACAACACATGTTAACTGACACCACCACCACCACCTCCACTTTGTCAGAAGCTTTTGCTATACTACTTATAGCTCCATTTCCTCTCTCTCTCTCCCTTCTTATTACGAAGGAAAAATGCCAGTAAATTTAAATTTATATCAAAGGCCTTCAAGATATCTTGACACTTTTCTCTCCTCTTCCGACTGGTGCAACACATACTACTCAAGTCAAGTCTAATTTAGCACCTGAGTCAAAGTAAATTCTTTCCGTACGCACTCTTTATTACTCAATCGCAG
>JAQFZC010005865.1:0-13417 GCA_034695205.1 Dicyrtoma fusca
AATGTGGCTATTGCAACGCAAGTGATTAGTCCAAGTGCCATTGGAGGTTCCTTAAAATTAAGTGGACCCAGACGTTTATGTCAGCACTATGATCCGGAGGCAGACATCGATGACAGCGATGGGACACGGCTCTTTGGACGGACGAGGTCATTGCCTTGGGGCAAGTTGTCATGTTATGGCGCTTCAATTGGACTTATTCTTCTTGTAATGACAGGTAACGGCACACAAGGCATTATTCAAATGTATTTTTAAGCGTAGAGATTGCAGATTGTAAAAAATAATGTAGATGTCATATTTTGCAAATTGTGTTTCTGGAAAATGCTGATTAGTAAAATAAATGTTTAATTTTACAGGCGTTGTTTTAGCAGTCGGTTACATGCAATCAGAAAAACAACGACTTATGTCTCAATCTCAAAAATTATCACAAGAATGGAACAATAGCAGTAATAGTTCCATATTTCCAATCCCAACTACTTGGCGACCCAAAATTGCCTACACCCGACCCCAAAATATTACTGACCCAGAGACATCCGAATCAAGTTATTCCCACATTTTAACCAGAATACCATTGAACTCTACCAGTGAAGGCAATAATTCATCCGAAAATATAGAAGACAGCAATATTGAAGTGGCTGCTGAAGCACGAAATGATGAAATTAAAAGTAATGAAGCTGTTAAGACCGAGGAAACTGCGTCGCAGGAGGATTCCGATGAATCAGACGAAGACGATGATGATGAGGATGACGATGATATGGAATTAGAAATTTACGAGCCTCAAATGAACAAAGAGCAATCTCATACACAAGAGTCACGGGACAGTGAGCAAATACTATCAGAAAGAACAAGAGCCATGCCAAGAATGGACAACAATGGGCTGCTGCTACCGTTACAACTACTACCACCAAGTCAGCCATTGCAACCAATTCTATCTGTCCAAGTTGACAATACTAAAACCGAAGATGAAGAAAGACATAAGTCCCCTTCTGAAGTGAAAGTACTGCCTCCAAAGGATTTCAAATTCAATGGTTATTCATTTGAGATCCCGATCTACGCTACAAATGCTTCTGTTTCCCCTTCAGATGAAGAAAATGCGAACCAAGTATCCAACAAAGGTAATCCACCATCATTTCCATTCAGTGACCCCATTTTTCCAATACCAAAATCTACAGCAGCCCCAGCTGAAACCCAAGATTCCACTTCTTCTATTCAGTTGCCGAAATTCGATATCATTGGAATTCCATTGGTAACCAGCCTACACAATTCCTCTAGTACTACTAGTACCAACAACCCATATATAGATTTGACTGCAGGCTTCAACTATACCAATAACATTCAAAGTAACTCCGACAATAATCCAACTACCAGTAGTGAGAATGATTTTGAAGCGTTGAAAAAGTTTTTGAATACTTTCAAATCCACGGATACATCCGACGATGACAGTACTGCAAATATCAGTCAGCTGCCGCCTCCTACGGTTCCGGTCACCGCAACAGGTACGAATAGTTTCAATACCGGAATCTCTTCCGTAAGCAACTTACAGACGGATTTATTCAGTGATGACGACGACGATGTCAATGATGTCTCACCAAATGCAAAAAGTGATAGCGATGACGATCACGACTCTGAAATGAGTGCTTCCAGTAATGGTAGGATGGGGGGTCGAAATCCACGTCCAAATAAAATCAAAAGCCAATCTTCTGATAACATGTACACGCCAAGACCGGGTTCAAATCCGCATTACCCCGACAGGCCAGCTCGAGTATACTCATCGAAAACTCCCGGAACAAATTACTACATTCATTCCAACAAAAACAATGGTGTCTACAGCCAACCTAAAAATGATGCCACTAATTACAATCAAAATTCTAACTCCGATTACGCATCCTATGAGTTAGCCTCACCTTCCGCTACGAGTACCAGCTCAACGCCTATTAAGCCATCGACAGAAATAACACCCGGCTCTGCATCGTCGAAGTCCTCGTCAACTACTAAATTCCAACCGTATGAATCGAATTCCATTAGTAACCTTGATACTGACAAGGGGAAGCATGAAACAACGACTATCTCGACAATCACTGTCAACGAATATTCATTTCCTATACACAATGCAAATCCAGTGACGCTCAGTCCCTACTCCTCCGGCTCAACAGATTCTTCAAACTTTCACTTTGATTTTTCCCAACTCACCACACCATCACCGCCGCTCCAAGGAGCCACTCCCACGCCGCATTTCCCAGACGTTCTTTCCAAGAGAACTTTCAACTTTGGCAATGACTATTCCTCAGGTGGCTATGGGGGCGGTAGTACGTCCAACTTTAATACAAATAATAACAATTATAATAATAATAATCCATTTTCCGATATCTTGGGAAGTCAGAGTTCAATCACTGGAGCGATTGGTAGTGCTAGCCCCACGGGGGCAACCCTCGGTTACAATGGCAATTTTAATTTTGATAGCTTTAATCCTTACGTTAATACAGGTTCTACTGGTGGAAGTAATTCTCATTTACCCTCTGGAACGATTCCACTTGATTTAGCCAGTAGTTACATCCAAGCGGGTAATCCCGGTTCCGGCAGCAGTAGAGGTGGTGGTGGCAATAATAACCCAGGGGGTTTTAATCTCCACGCATCCGGATCTTCTGCTCTAAATAATTATGACTTTTCTAGCCCGTACGGCAGCAGTCCGGGTAGTAGCCCCATTTCATTGAGTCAACTGATTCAAAATAGTGCGGATCACGGGACGCGCTCCACTGGATTTTCTTCCTTCGGACCCCTCACAACGGGTTCTGGTCAAGTTCCACAGTATAACACTATAACACAAGGAATTCATTTACTCAGTTTATTACATGGAAATATCCCTGATCATCTGTCTGATAATCAACCCAGCGCCTCAAATAATTACAATATACAAGCTGCTCCGCCTAATAACTATGGTCAACAACAATACAATGCTCCACCTAATAATAACTACGGTGGTGGCTCGTCTAATTCTTTTAATTTCAATAACTTGCCTTCTTCCTCTCAGTCGCCTTCGGCCAGTAGCTCCAATTTTAACCCTTACATCGTATCAGCAGAGTCTAGGAATTTACTCACTACGGGAAATGGGGGTGGTGGCAATACTGGAAATAAACTAGCGGATCAGCAAACGTCCTTCAGCCAAAACATTGTGGCAAAACTGGCTGATTTTTCAAATATTAATAAGAAACCTGTGGGAGACTCAGTTTCGGCTGGTTCAGAGTCATTCGGGAGTTTTCTGCAGGCCCACGTTGCTGAGTCTCAGGGCATCACGGGAGATAAAAAACTTCCCATCACTCCTAAAAATGTCAATGCCCCTACATCTCAAAATCCCAAAAATAATGATCACAAAATTCCAGATATGGATACTGCCGCATCCGAAATACGGCTCATTTCCCCAGACCTTCCTGACCCTGTACTTAATGTCGTTTTGGATAAATCCAGCAAGCACACCATCAATTTTGCTAAAAAACTATCAGCTAAAGTCAGAAGAGTGAAAGCGGGGGAAGATGCTTCTATTGAGAGGGGTTTGAAGTCAGGATTTTATACTTAATTATTATTAGTATAAGAGTATAGTTTAAAAGGAAATTAAAAATAAAATTTTCGTTTTGTAGTTATATAAATATGCACAACCACATTTTTTATTGATAATATTATACATTATACTATTACTACTATACTATACTACCCATACTACCCGGGATACAAAAATCGTAATAATAAGTAAAAACAAAAAACAAAAAAAACTTTTGCGTCTTTTTATAATAATTGTGATAAAGCAGTATTAATATGTGTACCTGTCTTACATAGAACTGTAAATACATACGCTCATTTGATGTTATTTGCTATCATAATTTACCGTAATAAAAAGTAATACACGCGCACAAAAAACACATTAAAAATCCTTTACTACGGTTTTTTTATTTAACTTTTTAGTGTTTCGTTCAGAGAATTAAGTATGCACTAATACACTACATTAAGCTTGAGTTGAGTTGAGTGATCTTTATTTAAGTGTCAATTCAATTCAAAGCTTGTGAAGTACTTACATAGATTTAAGAATTAAATGTTAGCTTTACTTCATTGATGAATGATGATGAATTCACTATCAATAGTAAAATTAATTAATGAAATGGTGGTACAACAACCATTTTTCTTCTGGTATTGTCTACTATTTTATTATGCATTATTACACACAGTATTTTTCTACGCAAATTAATTAATTACAGCATCAATAAGGGCATCAAGTCTTTCTGTTGCAGGATTAGGATGTGACTACAGCATTTAATATTTATTCCCGTAATTATACCTTTTGTATAATTTTTATGGAATGTATAATATTATAATTAATTTTTTTACAGGCAAATAAAAGTGTCTATACATTTTAAAATTGTAAATTATGAATAATTCAAACGCATGAAAATGAAGTTACTACTGCTAATTACTACCGGGTTGACCCGACAGTACGGGAGTAATAAAGTCGGTCATGTCAAAAAACACTTTGATTAGTGTTACTCAGTAAAATAGGAGCTGAACTCATTTTCAGAACGTTTCCTCATGAAATTCATGCAGCAACTCCGGAATAACCTTGACTGCTTGGTGGAACAAAACGCTTTGCACTCGCTTCCGCACTGATGACATTGTAAGCCCCCAGTCTCCGAAATGAAATCCGTTTGAGCTGACGTTTCCGTGACTGACTGCAAGATGATTATACCTAAATGAAGTAAGCCAAGTTAGTGGTTAGTTAGAATTAAATTAAAGTTAATTTATTTTAATGTTACAAAAGCGTATACGTATAATTACATATTATGAGCACTCATTTGTGAAAATTCTAATTTACTTGACCGGAGAATACTTTTAGAACTCACTAGTCAGAAATATATTACAAATCACTAGATTCAAGTACTTACCGAGCACAGCAATGATCAGACCAAATTGAATGGCGAAGCAAGATTTTTTTGAAGTCTTTTCCATGTTAAATTTGACTTGGTATTAGTGACTAACTTATGTAAGTAGTTAGTTCAGATATTTGTTAAAAAATATTTCAAACAAAAAAAAGCTATTTATTTCAACAAAAAAGTAACAATTGTCGACTCAAATAGTTACTTATAAAAATGGTATTGAAAAAACTTTACTTCAAAATAAAGTTGGAAATGTAATTTCGAGGAAAAGCAAGAGTCAAAAGTGAGAATTAAGACTGAATGAGAAAGCATTTGGAAACAATCGCTTTTATTGGAAAGAAAAACAAGCCTGTTGAGCCCAAGACAGGGAAACCATATGCTACTAATTTAATTGATTCCCACTCAACACTTTTTACAATGCGACTAAAATTTTAGTCACGAAATCAAATGAAAGTGTCGAATTTAATTGGGAATACAATTTGAATACAAATTTTCGACTACCAACATCCAGCAACATGATCCTGGGTCATCTCACATGTATGAGGCACAAAGCAGTAGCAAGATGGCAACACGATTGAAGATAGCAGTAAACTCATCTTTCTCTCCCCCACGTTTTATCGATAATGCGATTTGGATTGGAGTAATTAAGAGAGAACTACCAACATGGACCGTTCCAGAATAGAAGTGCTTAGAAAGTGAAGGGCAGTAGATTATTAAGTAAATTAGCGTGAATTCATTGAATAAAGCAGTAGTCAATTGAAGAACCTTTAAAGTTTAAGTGAGTTGGCGATAGCCATGTTTTCAAAGATGCGCTTAGAATACAATCTAGGCAACAAATTCATCGTCCTACGTAAAGGAATACGTATGTAAGGTACATACGTAGTATGTAGCATGGTACCCCTTTTAAATACGTTTTGGGCTTTCGAGCTGCAAAATTGGCTATTATAATTGTACTAAATGCTAAAATATGTGTTATTTGAATTTGTATTCTATATAGGTACATTAATCTTTTACTTTCTAATAAAAGTACAAAGGTACATAATATAGTATTACGGAATGTTTTGTAAAATCAACAATCGCTACGCCTTCTTTTAAATGCTAATACATAATAACTTATGTAATTAATTACATTGTATGCAATTTCAATCATTTCTTTTGTGAAATGATTTGACGGGATCGCGTCACACCATCATCATCGTACATTCAAGGTAAATTCAAGGTCTCGAGTTGCAGTTCAAAAGTTCAGTCTTCCAAGAATACACGAGCCCGGAGATCCTTTCGTCATTTTAAATCTTGGAATCACTATTTCTAAAGTGTAAAACGGATATTAAAGAACCAAAAAACTAAGAAATAATTTCCGCGTCAGTACGCGTATTAAATGGTATATAATTATAACGATTTTACAAACAGCCCTCTAGCCTCTGGCACAGTATCTACTTTCTGTTGACTTCTAAGAATAATGGTCTCTTTGTAGTGCACATTAGTTAGGTACCTGTAAATCCATAAATATGTACTTACATTGTTGAGGAACTAAAAATGTGTGAATGATTCGAAGGAGCTGTCTTTACGCGACGCCTACGTCTGCATAGATTGCAAAAAATTCAATTGCCTAATGATTAGGTTGAATAATGCAAAAAAGTATGCTGGTTGTTCATTTGATTTTTTACAAACTTTCTTGGGTTTCTTATTTTTCCACGTATCTATTGCAAGAGAGAGAGAAAGAGAAGAGACGGAGGGCGGGTTTTATTTACTGTTTCATTTATGCCTTCTTCCTTCAGGCGCGTATATGTACATAGATGCTACTAATAAAATTCTTCTTAAGTTGTATGTCTGAACATAGTTAATTACTTATATTTGTTTTGAGATTCATAATAATATGCTCATTGGCTAAATCTAATAGACTAGTCTCTGGTGCGTAGTAAGTTTTTTTTTGGAAGGATAACACGTTCGACAAGCTAGAAGTTACTAAAAAGTTTTTTTTTTACATATACTTGTTACGATGGTTACTGGTTTAGATTTGCGTTTATGATCCTTCAAATTGCGCACTTTTGTGCAGAAAGTGCGCCTATAGTGAGTAGTTGTAATTAAAGTTGTCTATCTCTGGAAATAAGCATTCAGTTGCTTTGTGGATGTGACGTTAAAGCAATTACATAATTACATTACATACTTCGTTCTTCCCTGATAAAAAGTTTTTCCCTGAAGAAACTTATTTTATTTTTAGAATTTCGAACCTCAACGTACATACCTGCTACTATACATGCTATTTGTTTTCTTGATTTTAGTAATTACATTAGATCGGTCACGTTGGGAAATTAGATCGTATATAATTACTTATAGCGCGCTTAAGGGGGACCACATTAATTAAAACGAATATATAATTACATAAACCAACGCCAATGCCTTCATGGCAATTAATTTATCAAAGCTGCATGCTGCAAATGAAGTTATACCACAACGTCGAACTCACGTTTTCCTTTTTACCGTGGGTCTTTGAAGTCCTTACAGAATGATCTGATGATTAATTAAGTTTATAGTTTATATAATGTGCCAGAAACGGCTTTTGCTGCGGATCCTTCACAAGTTAATGAGGCTCTTTTCTAATACCTATGTACATAACTAAGAGAAACACTTATGAGGTTGACCAAAAAAGTAATGCAAACACTTATGGCACACAGACCCCTTTATAGCGAAATTCCCTTTGTTCTTTGAGTGCACAAGGTGTTGATTTAAGGTGTGCTGTACGAAATTCAGTATTTACACCAACCGGATGAAATGACAGACATGTTATTTCGGTGTTTGTCTCGTCACCCCAGGGCATCTACATACGACACGAACTCGGTCTGGGAATCGTGAGTGTAACCATGGTAAAACTCGGAAGCAGTCTTAAAAGTCGGATCGTTTTACTAAAATAGGTAATTTCAGTCTACTTTTGAAGTCACTGAGGGATGCGTTTTGAAGCGCTTCAAATCCAAGTTTTCCCGAGAAGTACCTATGATTTAGAGATTCCCCATAGGTTCCTTGTAAGTATCCACATCCATTGTAGAATCCCCGTGTTTCCTATCTCCGGTGTATTCTGTTGAAAAGGTCCCCCGTAAAATTATTAAATTATTATTTATTAAAATTGTGGCCAGTATTTATTCTCTAAGTGCCCCGTTGTTTCCAGCCTTGAAACCAGTATAGGTTATGAATAGAAAATATTGATTACCTAAGCTTTTTTGTATGTTTTTTTTTGCTTTTAGGTCAACTTTACCGGTCAAGGTTGAATTGTGGGCAGGTAGGCGGGCTACATCCCACGAGGCCCTAAAGCCCCCGCAGTTTGCGTCTCTGGTTAGTCTATCTAGTCTTTCCTTTTCATTTGTTCTGGGAAGGCTTTACGTACTGTGATATGTATGTGCTAATACTGCTCTATTTGCATCTATTGTTTGTGTGGGATCATGAAATGAAGTCATGGAAACTACTCTAAGACTAATTCAAGAAGGATTAGTGACCACGTGTTTACCAATTAGTTGAACGAGAGCTTGTTAAATACATGGGATGTTCATATAATAAACACGTGGGAGTAAAGATAAAAGCCAAGTTTTTATCTACTCATTAGTCCCTATTATGTATATTTGATTAAAACCAGGATTAATTCTTGTTGTTTTGAACTACTGTAAGGTTTTAAATTACAAAGTAAGACTCATGGAACGTCTTTACCTGGTTATCATTTTCCTGGTCGTCGCGTTCATACCAAATTGGCAATCCTACAATGTTCTAAAGGTTCTAAAGTTGTATTTTTACAGGTTCATAAAATTCGGCAAGAAAATGTGTAGGTACCTACTTACATAATAGGAGAGAGAACAAAGTTCAACGACATAAATGACGCTTACCTTTGCAAATTCTGGAAGGCCTAAGGACTAAGGATGTAATTAATTCACGTACTTGATTTCGTTAGTTATGCGGGTGTGTGTATAGTACATAGCTAGCAGCCTATACTAAAATGAAGTGGCTTTGATTCCTTGTAAGTGCATTACGTTTCTGTGGATTGAAAATTCAGATTGCCATTACGAAAAACGACAATGAGAAAAAAAACTAAAGTCCTAAAAACTAATGGTAAGTTGCACAAATAATGGTATTTGAGAAAATGTTTAGCAACAATGTGATTTATTAAGACTTCTTTACATTAGCTTTCTTGACGTATGAATTGAGCCAAATAAAATCTTATTTTTACGACATACATATACATACATTTAGTGCGTTAATCCATTCTAGCTACTAGCTGGAGAACAGTTTCAACCTACTTCTAATTCTGTCTTTATTCCCTCTGCCACAATGTATAGTACACATCATGTGAATGATAAGCTGATGCTCCAGTACTCCATTATAATGGACTGAGCAAGGCAGCAAGGAGTAGGCGGTTGATAGGAAATAGCGTGGCTTCTCCAATAATTCGGGATTAAATACATGCTTTCAGGCTTCAGGGCACGGCCTAACAAATATTAGGCCTTCACTCCCACTCCAATCTAAAATTATTCTCGATTGAATTAAAATTATTGTTTGTTGCTAACAATAACAGACAAGACAGACGACAGAGTCACACTTTAAGTAATTATAGAACATTCCAATCAAATGATCTTAGGTAAGGTTAATAAAGTCAGGATTGGATTAGTGTTACAGTTTAGGGCTTTGGGAAGTGTTTTTGCGAGTGCTTCAGAGCTTATCTTCAAAGTTAACACTTAATATTTTATGTAGGTGTTATTTTTTTGGGTTTTTTAGCTGTCAGTCATAAGGTGTGCATACCAAGATCTGAAAGGCCCAGAGTTTACACAGTAATCAAATGGGATGGGAGATGGGACTCATCGGACAGCAGTCGGATTAAGCAGTACATTATCCATTATAGAGAATATTAATTATGTTATTTTTATTCATTGCTGTTGCTGTCATTGTAGAAATCCAGGTCGATGGGTGAACCAGTCGTACCAAAAGAATTCAGATGAGTCAGGAAGTTACGAAAGGTAAGCTCTAAATTCCAGGGATTGTGAAGCTGATGTTGATGTTGTTGCTGTGGCTGTGGCTGTGGTTGTTGCTGCTGCTGTTGCTGTTGTTTTCGAATTGCAACAGGATTAGTAAGGAATGGACTTCTTTTACGAAGGAAGTGCAAGCAACAAGAACGAAAGCGTCGAGTGCCGCATTTTAACTTGCATTCCGCACCGCAATTGTCACAACCAAAGACAGATCCATCTCCCATCATCATACTGTCCTCCGCTTCCATGTCCTTCATATCTTCTCCATCCACCAAAGTCCCACAGAGAATGAAGCTCACAGCGAAGAATCCTAATAAAGATACATACACAATTGAATAAAAATAAGTAAATAATTACGACGTTTATCCCTACTGCAATGACATTAAGGAGCCCAGACATGATAAAAATTATAAAACTGTTAACCCAAACTATGTCGAATAAATGGGTCTACTTTCTACCAAACTACCTACACAATTGTAAGATAATATGCTGACAAATTACCCAAAATGAAAGAGAGGATTCTCGGGAAATGTGATCGATTGTTATGGGTTTCGCTCCACTTGTGGGAGCTCTTGCGGAAACAATTACACATAATGGCCAACTGACTAGAAACAATTGTGCCGAGTCAGTCTTATAAGTAGGTAGATAATATTGATGTGATGGGGGCAAGTGAAACGTGGACATAATTAATTATATGAGTTACAAAATCTGACATGACGAACTTTCTCTAGAACTGGGAAAGCACTTCAGCTGCCTCGACGAAGTTATGAGATATGTTATAACCTTGTAAACCTGGGTTATTTAATTTCGTATATGAAGCAAGTATATTATACTATATACCTGGGTACATAAAACAATTCTTCGAATTTGATATAATACCCATCGACCTTTTAAAATATTTTACTGGAGCACGAAGTCATGAAACAAAGCTCAAGTTCCCGTATCCTAGCAGAAATGAATCAATTCCTACTGGTATAAGACTTCCCTACCTTTTTGTTTAGGGTCTATAATAGAATAAATACAACAAGGCTTTAACAACCCGTTCTTTTCAATTATCAAATTAGGATTCGAAGTTTTTGAAGAAGATATCAGAGTCTGTTGGACCTCATAGCAACTTTTTGCGTAACCATGGTGCCCCATAGACTTTGAAGATACATAGATACACCAATACCTAGTATTAACATTGGTGCTACTCTTTACAAGAAATACTTTTCCTTTCGTTTCATTTAAAATGAACACTTTGAATGTGATATGTAGTGTTTGCCGTTGTAGGTAATAGAATAGGTACGACGGTGCAAGTATCGCCGCAGTTATAAAAACAAAATAGTAAATGAAAACAAAACTAGTGCCTATAGCTAGTTTCTATTCATTCTAGCCTTTCACTGCCCTGAGTTTCTAAGTTCTTGAGTACGCATATACAAAAGTAATCTAGTGATAAAATCAACACACAGGAAGCTCAACTAAAGTTTTGAAATTTTAATTAACAGTAGGTAGTAATTATTACTGGTCATCATAGTGGTTTTTTACTCACTTCTACGCAATGCTATTTCCAAGAATATAAAAATTATTGACTTGTGTGTGCTTATTTCCCGTTTTGCTACAAACGGGAAATTGTAAAATGTAGGTAGTTGGGTATTTGACATTTCTTTTAATTGCGTTTCATTTTCATTCGATGTTATTTTATTAGTAGCAGCATATAGACTGTATACCTATGAAATGTTCCTATAAGTGGACGGGGGACTCTACTTTAAAATCCAAATTAAATGAATAATACTAAAAATGGTTATATTCTTGGTAAATGTAAAAAGTACTCTACAAACTTCCTCTAGTAAACTACGAACTACTACAAACCACAACGAAATGTTTTCTCGTTTACCCAGAAAGAAAGCCGGGGCTACTTTTAAGTATGTCATTCTGAATCGCTTATTGTGCTGCTTTCTGCGTGGCTTCTTGGTTGTTGAAGAACAATCCCAGAGGAACGAACAATATAGTTGAGTGCAGGATGCCCGGAGATTTCTGTAGAAAACATATTGCATTATCAGCAGGACCCACCAAAAACATTTTAAATAAATTACGCTGAAAGCTCTTTTGTAACCCCTATCTTTCAACACACACGCTTCACGCTCCGAGGGGTGAAGGAACCACGGACGAAATAAAATACGGCTAGCAAATTATGCAAACTGAAAAGTAAAGCCTCAAAAGCCATGTCCAAATTTTAATGAGAACTGACAATTTGATAAGTGGTATCATTAGAACATTTAACAAAATTATTAATTAAAGAAGAAGAGCTTACGGATTGTGAAAGTGTTTCGTGTAAAAACACAGCCAACAGTGCAGATCTTCCTTCACTCGGCTATTTTCTTTTTCTGTCTTGCCGTCGCCGATAAACTTTTGTCTTTGACTTTAAAGGTCCCACTTTCTTCGACTTGTTTGGTTGACAGTTGACAGTTGACCGAATTTAAAGAAAGACTTGAAATATTGACACAGATCATTCCTTTTATACTCTCGCAGTTTGATTTTGATCATCTATATTTAAACTTGTTTCTGACGCAGGGCTTTGGGCTTTCCATTACAATAAACTAAGGTTTAAAATGTATATTAGGTATATATAATAAATAGCAGCTTACAAATTCATTAACGATGACACATTAGTTAATCCCGTTTTAGATCCAAAATGCAAATCCATAAGAGCTCCAAGCTCGAAGAACTTATGAATCGAATGATCAAGATCAGGATGAAGATCATTCAAATATTCTTCATATTATTATATGACTTTCTTAAGCACCATCAAATATTCATTTTATAACAAACTGGACCTGGATGTCCAGTAAAAAGCATCTCGGAGGGATTCTTCAACATAAAGCAATAAATAAGCCAAAAAACGTTAAAATATTTCAAATATTTACAATGTTGTCTGTATTTAGTCATTGACAAACCTAGAATCAATATTACTAGGCCTTAGGCACATGCCAACCTGTTAACTGTCAACTGTGCGGGTAGACATAATGAACATTTGCCTACTGCCTACGACTTTTAGTATTTCAGCGTCGGCTGCATCGGTGAATTTGAGCTTTTTGTCTAGTTAAATATTTAATTTCAAGTCACTCAATGTTGTGTAAATAATAAATTTTGTTCCAAAACTCTTCCCACATTCAACGTTGAGTTGAGGAAGTTGGTTTTATTTGATAGCATTATCAATTCGTATAAAGTTTTATTGAAATCTGTGTGACCGAAAACATTTCCTAACTTTTGATGTGACCGACAACCTAACAAATAAGTACCTACATTATGTGTACATACTCGTTAGTCAGTTATTGCGATTACATGTTCGTAAGTACTTACGTAATACATATGACCTGATGATTGCAACACTAATGGGCGCAGTTTGAAGTTGAACGGAAACCCCAGTTAATTGCGTAGAAAGTAGGGTGACCAGACGTCCCGCTTTAGGCGGGACTGTCCCGCTTTGGCGATCAATGTCCCGCGTCCCGCGTCGACCTT
>JAQFZC010005866.1:0-13415 GCA_034695205.1 Dicyrtoma fusca
TTGAAAAAGTTTGATTTACTAGTTTTTGACAGTTTTGAAAAAGTGTTATTTACTAGTTTTTACCGTTTTGAAAAAGTGTTATTCACTAGTTTTGACGGTTTTTGAAAAAGTGTTATTTACTAGATTTGCCCGTTTTGAAAAAGTTAATTCATAGAATTAACCACTTTTGTAAAACATTCTTTCCATGGTTCCCCAGTTCGTCGTAATTTGTGCACGTGCCCCAGCAACCAAAAACCAAAACCAAACCCAAGTGCAAAGCCATAGAGAAGTAAAAAGGAAAAACAAGTCGCAGTCGCTCGCTCGCTCGCAAGTGGGCTACGAATACGACACGACGAGCCTCATTTAGCATTTACTTTCAGCCGTGCAGTCGTTGAATTGACTCTGTCGCTTCCCTGCCTCCACTGCACTGGGAGCTATACTAATTACTAATTATTATTTAAATAAAATACCAATTAATTACTGTACCTGAGCTGATCTTATGTAATTAATTGTAATTTACTGTAAGTCACTATCACTGTACGGCACTGGTTTATGAGTTAACGGAGCGTGCTTCTGCATTATCTGCATTAAAGACGCATAATGTGGCGAGTGAATTTATTTTGGAAATTGTGGGAAGAAGATCGTATAGATCGCAGATGAGATGAGAGATCCACTCACACATGGGACGATGGGACGACATGGTCTAACTAGTAAATTGACTTGACATCTTCAATCTCTTCAACATGACGGACGGAAAGAGAAAGTTTAAAATTCCACCCTTTCCCACACGCAAACCATGTGCACACACCGCCCGCATTCTTTGACAACATAATAAATGCACTGTTTAGAATAGATTTAGATTTCACTTGCAGCTTTAACCATCGTTAACTGTAACAATACTGTTATCAATGCAAAATGACTGTAATGATCATTTTTAACCATTGTTAGTGCCATTTCACATGGTGCCTGTTGGTAGCTTAAAAATTCAAAAAATGTCAAAGTTTGCGAGATTATAATTATTTTTGATATAAGTACCTAATTCGCAATTGGTTTTGATACTTTGGTGCTATTCATTATTTTTATTTTAGCAGTAATTTAATGCGACTTTTCAGATTTATCCATGTAAGCTCAAGGCATGTTTACGTAAATTTACGTAAATGGCATTATGGCAATATGATACAATTACTACTGAGGTAGTGATTAAAAGATTTGTACAAACACAAGAGCAAAATGCAATCAGTAATTATTATTAAAAAGGACGAATTTTAATTTTTCTACATAAACAAAATTAGGTAAATACAGTATTAATCTTTATACATTTTTATTAATGGTAAAATTAATATGCTGGATAAAAAATGCCAACGGGTGAATTCCTTGAATTGAAACTGACACTAGTATAATAGTAATACAATGAATACAATTACTTAATTACTATTACCTAACACAATACAAATTACAAATTCATATTGCTATCCTGGAAGTTCTCATTTGTTTATTTTTCAACTCCCTCAGTATTTTTAAATAATTTACTACTATAATTAATGAGTAGTCTTTTTTACGTTCATGTGATGTGTTTATAATATAATCCATTTTCTAGTCCATTCTTGTGAGACGCTTAGTACTTCCCTATCCCCCCTTGTTTTGCACGCTACTCTTGCATCTAAGTACATATGTAATGTGTACCTCGTATATTGTGGCACAGCAGACACCTTCTAAATGGATCATCACCATTATCTCATTCATTTCATTCCTTACCTTCTGTTTATTAGGATAAACTACAAAATATTTTTTTTAGGACAACTGGAAGATTATATCACGATATAATATTACTCACTAAAACAATTTGCAGATAAGTAAAATAAAATGACTATTTGCAATAATTTGCATTATGTTTTTTTTTCACGACTATACGCGATGAATTGACGATTGACGATCTACGTTCATTGCTCGTCCTAAAGTACAAACAAGCTTACAATTTATAAACTCTTGTTCAACATACACTTATGACATTGAATACTTGCATACAAAACATTATCAAAAAACTAGTGATTAACTGACACGATATTAACACAGTAGCCAGCATACATTTTACGGTACTATGTACCATTACGTATTAACCCGATAGTTTTGTTAGAATAGGTATATAATCACAACGTAAACACCTTTGGAATTAGAAAGATTTCAACTTAATTTAAATGTTAACAAATGCCGGTATTGCGATAGTGTATATATACAACTAATAGGTAATATCATATATTCCTGTAACAATAATTCGAATTCACATACTCGTTGCCTTCTCACGCGTTCGTTTTTTTCGTTGCAGAAAAATAAAATTGTATCGAATATTTTTTTAATGGAACATGGACTCAGCGTTCCTCTGAATCCCCATATAGCTGTATTCAAACCCACAAAACATGCAATTTAGGCGTCCAAGGGACGCTTTCCTCCGCGTAGCGCTCAGTTTTTGTCCCCGGTTGTAATTTTCCCCCCTTTTCAATATTACGTGAAAAAACTCATTGTAAGTTTTAAAAAAGTAATACACTAATTGAAAATGCTATTAGTACGCGCTTTAAACTGAAACACAAAGAGCAGGCAGACCGACACAAACATTTCACGTTTTTAAAAAACTAGAATAATGTAACTAATATCCTGCACAAACAAAATTCTTTTCTGTTCTTACAAAGATTACTAGAATGTAATATCCACTGTACATACCATGCTTGATTTGCAGCTACATATAGTAAGCGTATCACTGATGACTGTGTTAAGTCATGAACACAAACGCCTGGATTAAAGAGCTGAAGGATATTCCTAATTTATTCCTTTAGTGGAGATATGCTTTACAATAATGGTAATTATAACATAAGTATACTGTGTAGGACGCAGTTACTTACTAAAACTCAAAAGGATAAACTAATTGATATGTACGGAACATAATAATATCTCACTACCCAGAATTCACCACCGGCAGTATATAATTTTAAAGACCAGCAGCGAAGTGTTTTGTAGCAATAACAATCAAAAACTTGAAAAATTCAGAATAGAAAATGGAAATATCATTTTGACACCATAAACGTAATGGTAAAAATAAAAAATACCTAACTGTTTAAATAGTAACGCAGTAACAACATTAATTATTTTGTTTGTGGTGCTTGGGAATTTGTGAAGACAAACACTGGAATAATAATATATGACAGCTTTATATTTGTATCATTATATTACTATAAATGACTGTGGGTTTGTCTCTTTTTTTGAAAAAATTTTCTGAATTCGGCTCTGCTATAGTGTAAAATTTACGACAATGATTGATTAAATAAATTGAAATAAATAAAACATTATTTACAGTCTTTTCACTATGATTCCTTGAGTCCCAATGATTCAGTAAGTTGCAAATAGTAGGGTGTTCGTAAGGGCATCAAGTAATGGCGAGCTTCATCAACTGCTTCACACTAAAGTATTAAAAAATTAAGATTTACTTTAATACTGCTTACATACCTACGTTGTATTGGTTGTTCGAGGTCGAGGTTTAGTGAATTATTGGTTGTAAATGTAATACGTATACACTTATTAACAACAATGAAAGAATCTGATAGAGGTAATAATATGCATGATTGGTTTACCGAAGGCTGAGTCACATTTCCTTTTAACGAAGGCGTTTTGTTTTTAAAAAATACTGAACTACTTGAATCTTCGAGAGGATCAAAGGAAGGGCTTGAATTATCCTCTTCAGTCCATGATTTTGTCCTTAATTTGGCTCCGATCGGTAATAAATGGCCCTCCGTTGTAAACAGGTATTTGTGAAACTGTTTATTTAGAGGATTATCTGTATCAAAAAGCTAAAAGAACCAAAATCAAAATCCATTTGAATTAGCTAGTAAATTAAGTCATTCCTTGTTTGAGTAATTGTATCATAATATAACAGACAATAAATTTCTAATGTTGATCATACCAGGTACAAGTATTTGCATGTTTCCGATAGAAAAAAGCTTTCCATGCGATCCTCTAGACTCATGTCCATCACATCATGAACAGTAGCATAGCCACACTTCGCCTTTGCATACGTATTTAAACTTTGCACTATTTCTCTACCAACATGCAAATAAAATGGATTTTTGGTCGCCTGTAAATAAATAAAAGGAAACGTAGAAAGTTAGACATTCATCATAGCTGCAGCTCTAGCCCAAAGTATGAATCTTTACGGAATTTACATTTTATATGAATTATCTTTCGTACATGATATAAAAGGTAAGTGGATTCGACTAATTCAGGACGAAGTGAGTAAAAAGCTACGTCGGGACTTAGACGCTGCCAGTTAAATCTCTCTGGTAGCAACCCATATCTTTTCCATACATTGTAGTGCCATGCATGAGTACAGATGGCTTCTTCAATGTCACCAAACAAAACCTGCACGAATTGAGTAGAATATTATGACTGATTACAACTGCAATGGTAAACAACTAGCAACTGAATAAATCCGAAAGGGATTTGAATTACTCACCTGAACTGCAGGAAACGAGGCTTGCAAGGCATCAATCCAATACGTGTAAGTGTTTCCACTGTGCATATCCACGTTGACGTAAAGGGGATGATCCCCGTAACCCGAGTTACAATGAGGGCGTCTAAAGTTTTTAAACATGTTTGACATACACCTCTAGCTTTTCTGAAATTTGTGTCTGAATCTAAGCAATGGATACACTTACCCTCTTCGCAAGTATTGCTTAAATGCAGTGTATGAGTCGTTAAACATGACAAAGTCTTCTTCTTCTCCAAAAAGTATGTATGACTTGAGCAAGTATTCAAAGTACGAATCAAGTCCAGCTCCTAGGCCACTTAATCTACCAACCCACTGGCCTGTTTTCGCATTTATTACATTGCCTAACATAATTAACCAAAACAATAACATTAACGCGAAGCCAATAACAAAACCAACAAAAACTGTTTAGTAATTAACTAATTCCACCAGCTAACATAATAGCAGGTACCCCGGCAGAATTAAATCCCCTAGAACTCTTACCTAACAGACCGGTATTCTTAGCTCTTGCACTCCACAAGGCACGATTGGCACGACGAGCCATTGTTTCGTAAATAGGATCTCCTAGTAGCCTTGACAAAGTTCCAAGTTCTAGTAGCAAAGATCCAGCCCCTGCAGTACATGTCTCAGCTCCTTCATCGACTAAACCCTTCCTTAAATTTACCTGCAATGATTAAATGAACAGGTCAATTACTATGAACAAATCCCGTCATTCTGTATGTTTCTTAAAAGATGACAGTACAAACGATCAAAAAATGAACAAAAATTACCCGAGGATATGGAATTCCAGTTATGGATTCCTGGAAGGCAGGCAAAAGGCGAGATGCAAGATCGCTGGCAAGTTGTAAAAGCTCCCCATTATACCACGTGGGTCTGAGGTCATCTCCAAATAATGTACGACTATCCGTCATGAACATATGAGCAGACAAAAGACCGCCGAGAAGTCTAAAATATTACACAATACAAATAAATTGTAGTTCAACAGATGGTTTTACATACCTATGAGCCTAAGATGCTTATTATCTTTCGCAATTTACTGGTATGGACTAGCATTTGTAGCACATGTATAAATATAAAGAATTAATTAAAGAATTAAAAGCAATTTTAAGGTTTCGTATATAAGTAAGTCAGAACTAGTAGGTAAGCAAAGTTCAAAGTACTAATTTTGCTTTGAGCCCGCATTCGACCTACCGCGTCTTAGGTCTTAAAAGAATGAGGTAAATCCATTTTGGGTCAAAAGCAAAGTAAAGCTTATCCATGCTTTTACTGTAGAATATGCCTAATTTTGCTTTTAAGAGTTTCCGTATCTCATTTTGCTATTAGCCAAAATGGAGTTTCATCTTCAAAGATCATCTATCATTACTGAATGATATTACTATTTTACGATAACCCCATGATAACAAACCCAACATGGTAGGTTATTATAGCAAAGATGCGGATGATTGCAGTTCTGGGGAAGGAAGGGAGGGGTTAAACAGGCAAAGAGTGCGAGAATGACCCGTGTAAACTTCGTTTAGGTAGGTAGCTATAAAAAGTAGTCGCAAGTTACCGAGTTACAGTTTACACCGCCCAGCCTTCATGGAACACTCAAGTATAAAATAAAATGTATTTCACAGTCTCACCTGATATTGGCTTCAAAAACTTGGACGGTGTTTTCTTTGTCAAATGACACGTGCTCCACGACTAGCTGAACAGCTCTATGAAATTCAGTAATGTTCCCCAGCACTGCCAGCGTGTCCAGAGAATCTACTAGTGTCAAGCAGTAATCTCCTAGTACATCGTTGATATTAATATTGGACCTTTAATACAAAAGAATTACATCCATCATATTACCGACGTCAAGTCACTCGGACTACAAGAACTAAACATTAAACACATAAATTCAGAATTCAATGGAAATAGCTTAACAATAACAAATAACTTATCGTAAACACGTACGGATTGTCGTGATCAGGCCCTCGACCCACACAATGAATTGGATCGAGTTCATCCAGCGGAAAAGCGTACTTCATATAACTATCGTAACCAAAGTAGAACATTTTCCGAACTTCGTCGAGCATCTCGACCTTCATATCTTCGGTAAAACTACCATATTTCTGGTCAAGTTTATCATAGGAATGACTAAAAATATTGAACGCTTGCAAGCCAGACCAGGGCACAACGATGAACACAACTAGGATGATCACTACTACGGACTCCAGTCGTGAATTAAACTTCAGTAGCATCATCTTCTCAGCTGCACCGGCACAGGAAGCTCCTGGCCTTCAGTGCTTTGAGGACGGGTGTTAAGAAGACAAATGAATTTCCTCCGTTTCGTCTTCTATTCATACATTAGCATCAGCTATTAGATGATTGTCAACGGTTAACGGTACTCAAAGTCGCAACCGGTTCACTTCCACACGGACCCTCACTTCCTCAGATTTTTTCTTACTAGAAGTAAACAATAGTGTTAAGCATTATGACATTTTGTTTGTACTACTGATACTACTACACTTTGAATTTCGTAACTAATTTAAACTAGTCGACTTCTAAGTAAAAACCATTTTTCATTACTATAATATTCACGACTCCAATATATAGGCACCATAACAAATAAGACAAGACAATTCACAAGACAAACCATGGATTCACAAATGATAGATAAAAAACGTAAAGAAACTTTTTAGCAATTGCAGTATTGGCTTACAACGAAAACCTCTTTGAATTATGGGATATTTTAAAACATGTCTTCTTTAAACTTTATTATAACACAACAAAACTAAGTCGGTGGCCAATTTTAAATCAAATAAGCAACCATTTATACCTAAATCGCTGCAATAGCAGATGACTGGATTGCTGAACTAATTGCAAAGGATTTTGCTAGATCTAGATAGCTGAATATAATTACCTGTATTTTTAAGTTACAAAGAGGCAGTAGACTGAATTTCCCCTACGTAAAACAGGAAATCAAAAATGTTACGCAAAATTCTTAAAAGCCCTACCACTGACTACTGAGGTACCTAAACATTTTATTGGAAGAAACAGAACTTTCAACTTTCTCATTTATTTGCTTTGAAGTGTTTTTGTTATTGGCATTGGTATCTATTTTTAATGCAATTGGCCTACTAGACACTTTCTGAATGTGATCTTGGATGTCGTTTGTTGGTGCCAGTTGTTGGCGTGTTAGCATTGGCATTGTGCAAATTGATGTACATATCTGCACAAAGTAAGAAAGTTAATAGAGTCTATTCTGTACATATGTATACCATTTGACGGATTGTCAGTTTCTATTGCGAATAATAAACAATGTCTGAATCCTGTTCCGCATGTAAATACTTATTAATTAACAATGCTTCTATTCTCATGTTTTTGTAGTCGTTACTTTTCGCTACAGGCACCAGACCAGACTCGGCCCCACATTTTTTTCAAAGTTCACGTTCACAACCTACAATTAATTGTTAGAACACTTACATAATTTCCTTTCACCTTTACAAAATCGTGTTATTAATTTATAATGCGTGTATACAGCACAAAACCGTCGTTTGCATCTAGTATTAAGTATCATGCAACTATTGAACATAGTGTCATATCTTATATCTTATTTCTTACATAGAATATGACATTATGACATACCTACCTAATATTGACGGTAGCGATGTAGCTTGGATTTAAATACCTTGGTAGGGTCTTAAGTACCTACGTTTACTAATCGAATCAAAGAAAGACCACACAATCTGTACAAACTACGTACATATAAATGATCGTACATGTAAATGTAAGACTAAGCAATCATGTACGATTTCTCAATCCGACTCAATCGTAACTTTAATTACCTAATTCAATATCAAAAATCGAAGCGCGACGTTTGTTCTTGCATGTTGCATCAGTTAGATGCATCTACGTATTAACATTGATAACAGTCATACCTATATGACCTATGACCCGTACCTAATATTGATTATTGTTGATGTTTAAAATACTCTAAACTAACTCATTACTCATTGCTAATGTCACGTTTAGTTTTTACCATTTACGCTGAACATTTGTAAAATTTAATGTTTAACTTCGAACTTGAGTAAACGTTGAATTAAAAGGAATCACAGCGAGTACTTTCTTGCTCTTGTTTCATTCAATATTGCATATTTTTACTAAATTACTACTACATATCACCAACCTGATTACCTGATTAATGTTTATGTATACTCAATGGTGTACATTTTTATTCGTGAAGATTTGATTGCGTAATTTCTGTAATTGGTCTTCTTTTCTTCTTCGTTCTTGTTTGGGATTTGGGATGTCTATTCTATCAGATCCGATTTATTAATCAAATTCTCAATAACATTAATCTGTAATCACAAGAATTGTACGATTGATCGAGTTGTATTCGAAAGTTCCTTTTTTTCAACCATCAACCATGGAAGTGATAGTGATGGGGATGGACAGAGATCAATGGAGATCAATGGAGGAGAGATGATGTTAGTTTTCTCGAGATAATTGAAAATACTAAATAAATTATTATTATTATCCTAATTCACAAATTGTGAATTTCACAATTGACAATACGGAGCACGGATGACGGAACGGTTGACGGATTATTAGCAGCACTAAAGGGGATAGTGCAGTGTACTTGACTTCAACACCACCGTGAATTAATTAATCGGATAATAAATGTATATTTTTTTCCATAATGAATTAATCTGTCTGCCTTGCAAAACACAACGAAAGCAATATTGAATATTATTGACTGGATTCAACTGACTAGTGACTCGATAAATGCAGTTGACAGCGTATACTGAACTATTTTGATAGATACTTGAGTTTAGAAGCCACAAAAGTTGTTATTAACTCACGGAACAGTTCATTGCACACACAAATGACAAAGACCAGGGTTATTTCGTGATAAACTTGTAGGGAAATCTCCTTCCTCCGAGTCCTCTCACTCACTGCTTGACTGCTTGCTGCTACGTGTAAATTGTGTAATTTGTATTTTGTAATAATAAAATAGTAGTTGGCTTTGGCTATGGAGACTTTGGAGTTTTAATATGAATATAATAGTATATGGTATATAGTATTGTAGATTGGAATTGGAAGCTGTAAATGTCCGTTCTGTTCTGTTCTGTACCTGTGCTACTAAAACATTAGAGATTTAGTTAATTAGGGAATGTACTGTACTGTGTGTTGAGGAGCCCCAGTCAGCTGCTACTGCGAGTTAATACATATTTTTTGTGGAAATGGAAAGAGAGGAGTTTGTTGTACTTTCAGTTATTATTTCCTCCACTTAACCTCCGTGTAATAATAGCCACTGAGTACTCGCTCACTAGTCCCTTGTGAGTCAGTGAGCCAGCACCGGAGCTGAGATGAGATGAGAGAGAGAGATCCCAGGCGAGACCTTTAAAACACCTCCGCACAGTCACAGCCACTGAGCCACCAGATCACAGAGTCTTTTTATGAGAGAGTGCAGACAGTTTGAGTATAGAGAGCCTCACCACACCAAATCAAGGCAATTGTATCAGGGAATTCTCAGGTCACTAGCGCTTCTGCGGGGTCTACGCTCAAACGCCGCCGCGCCACCCATAACGTCGCGACCGAAACGCCGCAGAGCCACAATGTCCTCGGGACGCTGAGGACGTTTGGCCGTGAGAACACAATATCGAAATCGAAATGCAACAGTCCAAATCACCAGTGAACCCAAACTACTGAAAGGGTAATATACTTAGTTTTGAATGTTTTTGAACAACGAGAATTTCTATATAGTTTTGACCATTTTAAAACGACAATTTCTAGTTTTATAACCTTTTAAAAGTGTTATTTAATAGTTTTGACCGTTTTGAAAAAGTTTTATTTTACTATTTTTGACCCTTTTGAAAAGGCGTTATTTTACTAGTTTTGACCCTTTTGAAAAAGTGTTATTTTACTAGTTTTGACCCTTTTGAAAAGGTTAATTTATAGAGTTAATCACTTTTGTAAAGCATTTTTTCCAGGGTTCCCCAGTTCTGAATAGAATTACTTCAGGTTAATTCCCCTTGTAGTTCCTTGTTCCTTGTTCCTTCTACAACTTTGAATTCCAACATTTTACGACTGCATTTACACACTGGGTCTTACAGTTTCATATATTTCTTTTTGAAAAATAGGGTCGACAAATAAATTTTAAATAGCCCCCCCCCCCTATACACTAATGTGTGAGTTTTTTTTTCCAAATTTTGTAATATCTAAAATAAGACTAATAGTTATTATGATTGAAACATTAGGTAGGTACCAAAAAACTCTAGCTCTCTGTAAACTTTCAGGGCAACTTTACCAAAATACCTACGAAAGTGAGAAAATGATTTTGAAAAGTATTGTGATCTTCTACTAATTATGCTGAGCTGTCACTTCTTGTTGAAATGAAAGAGGTTATAATATGTTTTTTAAATTCGATTTTCTATAAAAGCCCCTTGCCATATTTTTTAACAACTTTGGCTATGTTTCCGTTGTCGAGCTAGTAAAGCTTTAGATTTTGGCCCATTCGGCATTCAAGGGAGTTTTATACCTTCGATGAGCGCTTTACCCCTTTTGCTGGGGCATTTTGCCCCACCCCCCCCCCCCTCACCCCAATTTGGTCCCATTACGTGTTCCTTAGTTCTATTTGTATCCCTATTCAAAGCAAAGTACTACATCTACATCTTGTCTGATCTTGTGGTTAGTAGGTAGGACAAGGCCATGGCATGGCTTCACTGTTTCCTTATTATCATACTGTATTCTGCATAAAGGTGTTCTTTTTTTTAATACGGAATTAAATAGTTTTTGTTTTATTCGGGATGCACGATGAAAGACATAATTTTCGTGTGTTAACTCCGAGTGCTGACTCCCAGTGTTTCTGTGACTTTGTATTACGTGCCGCACGTTTAATACAGTCAACAATGGGTTAAGACTATTTTTCACAAACAAATTGCAACGCGCAGATTAGATTTCTGCTGCTGCAACTCTTTCTACTCAAATTAAAACTTAATTAATTTACTGGTTTAATTAAAATCCAGTACCTTTTGAGCACACGATAAATAGAATTACGAGGCAAAATGTCGCTTATCCAATCTCCCTTACCAGCAAAAGATGTCAAGTGAAGCGTAACCACACGTTCACACGTATGTATAGAGCATACATCAGTGCCACGCTATTACGCTTGAAGGTTGGATAGGTGTCACTTTGCTTCTTAAACTGTTAAACGTCAGTTTGCCATTAAGCGAGACAAGATACGCGTTATTTCGCCTCTTAACACTCGATATTTATTTTAAATGTGATTGAATATCAATATAACTGCTTTTAAATCTAAAAAACGATCACTTTGCTTGAAAATCTAATCATGATGGAGAAAACAAGTAATAAGCAATTAGGCAACGATATTATTCTTTTCTCATCTGGAACTGTATCTGAACATGAAGACCACATCATTTTGCATCAGTAAAAAAGATACGCGATATTTCGGATCATAGTATTTTGTCGGGGCGGTATTTTGAAACACGACTTTCTGCCTTGGCGGCATTTTGCCCTTATGGCCAAATGTCCACTGTGGCTTTATTGATTGCAGTGTTGTTGTACCGCGGCGTTTAGGTGGCGACGTTTTGGTCGGCGGCATCACAGCGTTGGTGTTTTGTCCGCAACCCCTTCTACTAGTCTTAGCGGATGAGGTTGCGGGTAATGCGGGTTTTTTCAGTGTCTCATGCGGTTACTGTGTATTGTTGACATCCTACTTGTGTCATTTCCGGGTCTGATCCATATCTTATGGGGGCCCTATTACTAGATACTGATTGATGTGGCCCGACCCGCACAAGACACCGACCTGATAGGAGACCGATAGGCCTTGTGGCATGGAAATTCCGTGACACAAATGAGTGCAAAAGGAAAGTACTCTCATCGTCAAGTACGAAATCGACTGGTAAAGGCTCGTACATGATCTACAATGCAGGTCCTTAGTACGTGATCTACATATTGTATCCCTTCCTATTGTTCATGACTGTCATGAGTCTCTGATCTAAATGCAGAGCTCAGATTTAAAAATAATGTTACTGCGGAGATAATGAATGGACGAACGTTTGTACTCGGGTGCCTGGCGACAGTTGTGTTGTGACTCTAATTGTTGGGGGTTGTGGCCTGAACTGGGTAGCGTCTGTTCTGAGGCACATGATGTAATATGTATAATTATTCTATTGTACTAGTCATGTAGTCCATGGGGAGTCCACGGGCAACCGTTGTAAGCTAACTGTTGAGGGTTCGGGCCCTGAACCATTTATGTATCGTCTGCTCAGTCAATCGAAGCAATTGGTGATAACCAACAACAAAAGCAGAAAAAAATCATCGCTATTCCATCAACTGATACTTCGGTCTATGATCTATGCAGAACCGTTTCAAAATAAATCATAACGCTAAAATTTCCAAGAGAGAGAGACAGAATGAGCTTGGCAAAAGCAGAATTGGATAGAAAGTGAAGCTTAAAAACAAAGGCATACAACACACACTGACACACATGACATTTGTGCATAACAAAGGCATACAACACACAGGACATTTGTGCAAAACAAAATAGTAAAAAAATGCGATTTTTAAAAAAACCATAACAAAAAATGCACTTACGTCATAGAACACTTGTTTTTTCATGATACAAACTAAACCTGTATTACAAGCAGAATACATTACATTAAGTACATTAAACGAAACATTTATTTTATTTTACTATCGAATACGACGTAAATTCTTTTTTATTTTATTTTTTACTTCCTCACTAAACTTACTTACGCACAGAGACAATTAAGGGAGACAAAATTAAACATGAATTCTACATGTGTTCGTGAAATAATAATTACCTATGTACGTTCGCATTCATATTTTATTTCAATTTTTCCTGTCCTTTTAATGGTTTCTAAAATGTACATCAACTCGTATGCTATTCTTA
>JAQFZC010005867.1:0-13413 GCA_034695205.1 Dicyrtoma fusca
GCTATTAGTACCGTAGATAGTAATTCTATAAAAATAGAAATGGTTTCCTTAAAGTCTAAAGGCATATTTATTAAATACATACATACGTGCCGTTTATTCAGGAATAATGAAATTGATCAGAATTTCTACCGACTAGTTGTCTTGTTCTTTTTCTCTGAACTGTAAAATAAACTGGAGCTACTACCCACTATGCTATTTGTTCTGTGTTTACGCAATATTATCGTGAACTGTCATCATCGCATCGTCCTTCTTTGAAACCCCGTGTTTTAGTCTGTTATTACCTAAGGGATATATTACTGTTTAAGAAGAAAAGTGGCATGTTTGTACAAACCTTCAAGTGAAGCAATATCTGTACAAGTACAGCGAGCGTCATCATGTTTTTGGCATAAACAAAAACAAATCTCGGACACTTTAACAAGCTATTCGTATGCCTAGATCCCACTTGAGATTCTTGAGTTGCACTGAAGACTTTTTAAGCATTAAACTGCTCTTGTCAAAGTGTACCTTTTGCATACGCAAAACAATTCTAGAAAGCATCCTCCTATTCATGTTAGCACTTCGTCGTCGGCTTGGGCTCCGCTACATTGAATTATAGCCAGTGAAATGGCTTTGGGGTAAACTAGGTATACATTTTTGTAAATCCAGAAAGGGTCTGTACATGCATGCACTATGTACACACAATAAGAATAGATGCTTCGGTACGACTATTCAATGACAGGTTTGATTACCCGAAAGAGAAAGCTGTGACAGGTGTAAATAGAAAGTCATGTATCGTCCTCGGAGACAATACGCTCTCAATTCCATTCCCTTTTCCACTTCCATTCCAACCCCTTCCCTTCCCCAGTATGTATTCCACAGGTTTGTTCTAACATGCACCGTCATGTAAAACTTATTTTGGAGCAAGTTCCTACAATAATGACAACGTTCACTCACCTTGGAATCAAAATGAACGAGTATCCATTTTGGAATAATGGCTCCTCTGCTACGGAATATATTAATAAACATAACATCTACATTGCATTGTGCATGCATGCTTCACATGCTTTGCTAATGTTTGCTGTCAAATAGGAACTCGTCCTTTCCCATGAGAAAGTGTAGTGAACTCGGTCAACTATAAAATTCTCAAAGTTGCTGCACTGTCACTGACAGTTGGCAGACACTTGGATTTGGCTGCATTAGGAATTTCGAATTATTTGAAGTGGTAACGAACCTATCTAGCTAATCAACATCACATGCAATTTGGGGAAATTTGCAAATCAAATCCTATATAGAGACAAATGAATAGGAAGGAAAGATGACCCTGAAGTTAATTTTAGGAAAGCATGGTTTACCATTCATCAGTGCCAGGATTCTTTCTTTCATTAATATTTGTGCAAATACAGGATACATCTGTTGATTTATTTCTCCCTTTTTAGGAATTAAAAAAGGATTACAAAATAAACACAAATAAATGACTAAAATAGCGGTTTTAGAGAGCGGAATATATCAATATATGTATTATGTGGATACGAAACATCATTTCTTTATTTTCTTTAGAATAATAATTCTTCAAAGAATCTTCTTTTTCCTGGAACCTTGAGACATGGGAATTACCCATTTTATAAATTAAATCTCAAACCGTATTACATACGAATTATTCTAGAAATAGCCTAAGAAGAGTAGGTATTATTGTTTCTTATAATATTTTCATTGGCTAGTATTTATGTAGCGTTCATTCAGAAAATACGTTAGAATGGTATCTGTACTTCCGTATTAATCTTTGAATTGATTCAGATCTCACATCTGTCATATCGACAAGGATGTATTTACACAGCTTTTCACTTATGATTTCCATCTTTGTCGTCGCTGTCCTTGAGTAGTCGAATAATTCGAGAGATACGTGTGTTCTATGTGTACATATCTGGATACCTACAATATTTTGAGGTGGGCAGGCTATTTTAATCTTTCAATCTTAGTTGAGTGTATAATTTGAAAATATAAAATACAACAATGATGTCATTATTTATTCTTGCCAAAGTACTTTAGCTCCTTCTCAGAAGATTTACTTTGAAAAATGAAGAAAGCACGATTTGAGAATTTGGAATTGAGAGGATAGCCTTTCATCTTTGGTTGGCTCTGAGTTGAAGATGGAGTTGGTAGGTATATCTGTATTCTGTATTATCAATGATACCATGAAACCCTCACATATTGTGCTTTATACTTTATACCTGGAGAAGCGATGAAAGTCTAACAATAGAAATACACCCACGAGGTCGAGGACGATTGTCTATTACTCCACCATCATACCAGTGGAAGTGACAGTAGTCACTATACGAGATGTCATGCAAACTTTTCTTTTTTTATATTTAATATAATAATAACGTAGGTAATTTCGTTTTCCTGTAATATTCCCAAATAATGAAAGGAAGGCTATATATATCGATTTCTTTACGTCATAGCCCTCTTCTCAAAGATGAGTTTAAATCTGCCTATTAACAACTAATATAATACGTATACGTCAATAGCAATAGCAATAGCCACCCTGTTTGTGACAACTATTTGAAATTTTAAGAATGCTAACAACAATCCTATTTCCCCCTCTCCCAACCAACCCTTTTGTTCATTATATGCACCAGATGATGATGATTGAGTATGGGAACCGTCAGATACAAGGGATGTCCATGAGATGCAAACAGGGACGTCTCTCTTATTCGTAAACACAAAGGCGTAAGATCTCTCTTCCAGATTCCAGCTTAAGGTGGTGGTGCCTATTTTATGTTTGTATGTACATAAGTATATGCGTAGGTTTATAGTTTATACACGAAATTTATAAGCCATTTGTAAACAAACTCTAAATCTACATACGGAAATCCTCCCTTCCTTGTCAGTGTTCTCAGGGCTGTTAGTGTACTTACGTCGACCAAAGATAAACAAAAATGTCTAGAGACCTGCTGCCTGATGTGCCGAGATCGTTTAGTTTGTTGAGAAGTAAATTCAATTATTGCTAATCAATTGTGTGTGCTATTTCCCCTTAAATCCTATCAACATCAAACGAACGATGCAATAAATTGGCTAAACTATTGTTCATCAACTTTCTATTTCTTTCTATAATGCATCGAGCAATCGAGCCAAATGAACATCATAGGATTTATTCTGTGTTTGATGGAGCTTCACATTTAATGCGATTGATGTGTGTTTAAAATTCAGAGGGTTGCACATTATGTACATGCGTGTGCATGGTGAGCAATTATTAAGTATGGGTAATTCTAGCTCTAACTAGCCTAAGTCCATTAGTACTACAGATTTAATAAATGTAATCTCTTACTTTCCCTTTCATCATGAAACTTGTGCCTCAAAGTTAAAACAAGCACCGTTTTCCTGTTTAATTAACCTGTTTCCTTTGCCCTCCCTCCACAACCAAAACCAGCATAGTTGAGCAATCAAGTAATTACATATTTTATAGAGAATTGTATTGCCAATCTAGCTCAGTAATCGGTTTTAAAATCGGTTTAAAAATAAAAAAGTTATGAGTAAAAACACTGAGACAAAGTCGATTTTTCGTAAGCTTATAATGTGTTAGTTTTTTGTTCATAACTTTTTTATTTTTGAACCGATTTTAAAACTGATTATTGCGATCGATTTGGAATGCAATTCTGTATCAAACAGATTATAGCATGATTGTGTGAATTTGCTGGTTTGGGTTGGGGAGGGGTCAGTTATGTGGGACCATGGGCAGTCGTCGCGTGCTTACTAATGTATGTACATATGAGAACCAAAAGACTAACTGTATTGTATTTTAAAATGTAAATTTACACCCTATTTAAGAAAAATATGTGATTATTATAGATGAACGTTTATAAAAACTTACCACCAGAGCGAAACCAAAATTTAGAGGGAAGAAGAGGGTCCAGATGAAGGGGATATCGTTTTTGGAGGTTGTCACCGTCGATGAGATTGTCGTTGACGGAAATGTGTCTGCTCACGCCAAAAAGTTTGTTTCGAAGTAATTGTTCGTTAAGATTTGGGGAAAATTTAGAGGACGTCCCACCACTGAGCTCCACTTGGATGCTATTATCATTGTCACTAGTCTCCGAGTCGTACGCGTTATTGTCAGAGAAAGGGATGTAAGCGGTCCAGACGCCGTGTCCAACAACGAGCAACATCAAAATATGGAGCCACATTTTGACTGAATTGACGAATACGACGACAAAATGTGTTTACAGAGAGACAGAGAGAGATAAACAAAGAAGGGGGCCGACGATATTTAGTCAAGTTTGACGTACCAATATTATTACGGACCGATTTCTAGGATGATTAGGATTGGTGTGTGCGTGGGCGGGCAATGTTGTTGGTGGCGGTCTTGGTGGTGAAAGTGCTTCACCTCTGCACGATTCAGCGTCTTGATGGAGAATGACACGAAGGAACGGTTCAGCATTCGGTTTTCTTCCCTTCTCACTCCGGCTCCGGCTCTCCGGATGTGGGAGCCGCGTTTATAATTACTTTACTTTCCTCCTGTATCATGTGAATGTGTGGTGGGTAGGGCTATACGTCGATCTCGATCTCGATCTACAAGTTGTTGTGTCTCTGTATGGATGAGCATTGCATTATTGTCCATGTGCACAAGACGGAAGATTCTTCTTGGAAATAAATCCATCTCTTGAATGACGGCCCTTTGCCTCCCTCCCTCCCTCGTCTCCTTCTCCGTTGACATTACATTGCGACTCGTCCTATGGCTCAGTAGTGTATCAGGTTCATACACTATCTATTACTGATTGCCCCTTTATTATCAAGAAAATAAAACGGACGTGGAAAGAATACACACACATCAACGAGTACAGCCATGCACAGTGAAAATATTAGGCACGACCCAAAATTAAAGCTTCGAATATATAAAATATACTCATCATGCTTTCATTACCGTCCTTCTCCAAGATGAAAATAGTGAGACGAGAAAGGCGGTTGCCGGTAGGACGTAAACGTTGTAGACTGCAGAGATAAAATGAAAATGAAAGTTGCGCTATGCAAGTGTAAAAGTGAAATGCTTATAAGTAGAGGAGGTGGTCGGTCTCGGTGTCTACTGATACTGATATAAAACTTTAACCGCTCAAGTTAAAATTGCGTTAAAGACATTTACAAGGACATAGGGCTTCAATTTCAGATTGGCTTCAAGAATACATACATACATAACATGAAGAACACGCAAATAATTGATATACGGAGGTAATAATCTAGTATATATATATGTATATTATGTCCTTCTGTTTAACAGGCTAAACTTGGAGTTCAAATTATTGTTGTAGTTTACCTTTCTCGCTTTTTCCTAGTTTCAGCTTTCACTCTAGAGGCTTCACGTCTGTATGGTCTGTAGCTATGCCTCTGAGTTTCCTGTTCGTCTCAAATTGAATAAATTATGTGGAGAAAAGTCAACTAGTCAGCTCTTTGTGTGTGTGTGTGTGTGTGTGTGTGTGAGTGCATATCATGAACTAAACTCAATCTCAACTCCAGTTTTGTAAATACTTGCCTGTAGTAGTGTCTATACGTGTGTCTGCACTCTTTCCTAAACTACTTGTGTTTATAGCTCGAATCCACATCCACATCATGTAAGACTGATTTTACGAGGAAGGTACAACTTGTTTTCAACTAGCCTCAATCTCATCTCAGTCAGTTTTAGTTTTACCTTTATGACCACTTACATACTTGATGCGTCAGTAAGCACTTTGCAATTTACAACTTTTCTCAATATCGCTCCCAGTTAACACGCCCACTCCTCCCAGGTTTACCATTACCTATGTATATATTGTGCAAACACAGTTTATTCCTGTTTTAATTAATTCCTAGAAAGGTTTTCTAAATAGAAAAGTAAAAACTATACTTTTACTTTATCTCTGCTCAATTTTTAAAGGATAGTTGCGGAGTGATCATACGGCTAGACATTTTTTATTAACCTATCCTGAGATGCTTATGTATGTACCTGCATTATGTGTCATACGAGTATTTGTATTGTGTCTGTATGCAAATGGGATACTGGGAACGTGTGTTCCTGGTTCCCCCTGACAAAGCATACTACCCTAACAAATAATTCGAGATTATTCATCATTATTTAAGTAGGTATACATAATTACCGGGAAATTTTCTCAATCAAACGAGAAGAAAGTGCACTGCTACTTAAAATTGCACATGTACAAGCTACCTTTGTATCAACAAATGATGAAAGCTTCTTCCCGGTGAAAGTCTCGCAAAGGGAAGAAAATCTGTCTTTTTTTCCCCTTTTTCATGGGAAAGCAAAGGTTCAATAAGCTTATTAATTTTCTTAGAAGGCGGGCCTGGTCCCCAGGCATATAATTAAGTTGTCATTGTATCTTAAGGACGTAGCAACAGGAAGGATAAGAGCATTAAAGTTGTTATAAGACGGAATACGTAACCGCGACGCTACTCCAGTGATATTTTTAGGTGTCCTGATACGCACATAACCACCTTTTTTCTGAAGAATTTTGAAAGGCGATGCTCCTTCCCTTTCCGCTCAAAAATGATTGATGAAATAACCATTATTGGTACGTTCATTTTCCACTGACCTGATAATTTATGTACCTAAATATCTGCTTCTGTTTTACCGTAAGTGTCTAATTGGCAAATAAATGTTATTGTAACGTTAGACGTTAACGTTAAGATTTTACTTTCTCCCTATTGCCACCGCAGAAAAAACTACAAATTCTGAATTGCGATTTTAAATTTGTCCACCTTTAAAATAGCAAAATTGCTACAAAGGCAGTAGGCGGCCTTGAACAAATGAATTACAAATTTAAAAATCAATATTTTTCATTGTGTTATAGCTTGTAGTTGAAGGGTTTCCATGATTTCCAACTTCCTACAGTTTCAGGCCTTATACATATGTACGTTGTTGATTTGCCCTGTGTGCGTGCGAACGCTTACTTGGTTCATTGTAATAAAATATACATAGGTACCTACATAGTAATAGTTATTGTAGGGTTATTTATAATCACGTAGGCAAAGCTACCTGCCTGATTAAGTTGGAATATATTCGGGCTCAAATGACGTCAGAATTGCTCCGACCTCCACAACACTGAAAATGAGCTTTCAAATAACAATGTAACGTTTGTTTTTCTTCCTGGAAAAGTTTCACACATACCATGTGCATGTTGGTCACGGGGTTTCCGGTTTTTAGTGTGCCGAACCCAAATGGTATCACACTTACCTCATAGGATTAAAAAATATGTATTGTAGAGAATTACAAACAGCTGTCCATTGATAATTCTGAATCACTGAAAATGAAAACTATGAAATTGTAAAAACGGGTAGGTTGAAATACGATGCGTTTACAATCAGAGCAGTTTCAAAGAGGCGCTTAAGGCTGGAGTAATATACAGTGGAATCTCGCTATATAGGCCTCCCTTAGTACGGTCTGCTCGATTTATCGGTCATTTCGGTTGGTCCCGGCAAACGCCTATGTTAAACAATGCTAACGACTTCCTTTACAACGGTTTTCGTTACAACGTACTTTCCCTATATCGGTCTAATATGGCTGAACGCTCAGCATTATAATCATTGAAAACGCGCTCGTTATATCGGTTTTTCAATTCTGAAAAATATTTGAGTACATAAAACTCCATCTTGTATAAATTTTGTAAACGTAATCTCGCAAAATGCAACGGGATTTGTAAAATTTAGGACCCTAAATAATGTTTGAGACAGGTTCATTTTATTAACCGTTGCCCAAAAGACTTTCCCCCGAAAAGGAAAACTTGAACAGTAGGAAAATTGTGGAAGGAGCTAGTTACTCTCTTTTTTACACTAACGCTGATGATATCAAAAAATGGAAAAGTAATTAATATAAAATCTTAAAATCCCAAATGCTTCAAGGGCATTACAAAAACATACTCAGCTGAAGAAAGCTGTCTTTTAAGCTGTTATCCAACTAGAATGTTTTATTGGGCATTCTAAATTTATTATTATGCAGCAGAAATCAACAAATGAATATTTTTCTGTTGCTAATCGTTCATAATAATAGTGTTGGTAAAAAAAAAGAATAAAAAAGACAAAAAGTTATAAACGTCTTAAAGATATATTAAACACTTTTTAAACACACTTTTGTTATACCGGTTTTTGACCGTACTATCGTTATAAAGGGCGCTCGCTATATCGGTCCAATTTTGCATTCCCCTTGAGAAACCGTTATAACGAGATTCCACTGTATGTGCATAAGTTGACAGGACTGAACAACAACTTAAAATGTTGACCTGCCGCCGTTGAAGATCATGAAGAGCTGACTGAGGGTTGTAGAAGATGCCATTGGTACACTCGTTGGAGGAAAGTGATGACTTTGTTTTGTTAATAAAGTTCCTTGTTCTGTATATTCTAATTGTATCTTTCTGTTACTGCACTCAATATTATTTCAAAATGGGTACCACATATAATATGTAAACCTTACAATCAAATGCAATTTAAGGCTCTACCCAACGCGTTTGAGGTTTTAAAGGCACTGTGTTTATCACAATACGTAAAATACTAGGAAAGTATGAATGTAGGCGAACACAAAAACTGAATCTCTAATTACCGGAGAAAGTTTTAAAAGTAAAATGCATGAAGCTAATGCTTTCGCCTTCACGTAACATTATAATAACAATTTTGGATAAATCCTAGTATAGTTTAATGTGTTTTTCTTCATGTAGGCACATGCACTCTTATGCACCTAGATGCATTATATATTAAATAGATATATATGTATTATTTACAAATCAATTATGAGCTGTGAGCAGGCATAACGATTATGTGCCTAAGTGTTCAGCAATATGAAATACAGAATGCAGTGTAGACTTCATGAAGTCTTTAAATAATTTTAGTTAAAAAACTTACTTCATGCTTTATTAATTTATACGTACAAATTAAGCTAGAAACAACTCACAATACGGTGAGTATAAATTATACACATACAGCCATGCTGCAGTAACATGTAAGCTACGAGAAGAAAGATAGAACTACATACTGCTTCGAAGTTCTTTGTATGCAAATTACACAACGGAATATTTGGATTAATGTAATAGGTAAACTCAAAAGATAATATTAGTATGTATTTTCAGAAATTAGGTTTGTATTTCTTAACTTCAACCATAAGCTGGTGAATGTTAACGACGTCTTGACGTCCAGCTAAGGTAGAAAAGTTTTCATTTAGAATTTTTTGAAAACGATGATAATATTGCACAAGCAGAGTCAAAGCTTGCTGTAAAACCCCAGCGCCCGTGCGAAAACTGGGAAAGGAAGACATAACATCGCGATTTATCGACTCAATAGCAGGCCTCCACACAGTCCCAAAAGACGCTATGATTGAAGAAACTTTACCTGTACAAAAAACAAAAGAAATTAGTATAAGCTGATGTACTGATTTCTGCTAGTCCTTAAAATGAAGTTGGCTATACCTTCTCTCTGAGCTAGTTTCTCCTTGGTTTGTGCAGATTGAAGGAAATACTCGGCTTCCTTAACAAACTGTATCATGCTTCCAAAATGAGGAGAGAGAATTTCTTCAGCGTATTCTGAAGTTCTAGACGACAACGAACTTCGAAAGCGGTCACTTTCTTTTGGCTCCTGACCTTTTTCCTACCAATTAAAAGTAATAGATTAACACGGGGATAGAATTTATACCATTGCATCAATATTAGTAGTCTTAGTCAGTCCGAGTGGAGACTTATAATACAATTAGTAGAATAATTTTTAGATGTAATTCATAGATTCTTTACCAAATGAACAGATAATATCAGATCATAATTGTTTATCAAGAAGACTAACTGCTTCGATCGATCTTGAAAAGCACTAGCCATTCGAATTAAATTTTGATCCATTTCTTCTTGAAGCCAATGCAAAGCCTTTCTTACTCTATCTTGTGGAAAGCCAGCATCAATCACAGCGATTCCACTGCTTAGTTCCGCATAACGTCTAGTTATCTGTGGAAAAAAAATTGACATATAATTTAATTACAATAAACACGGTTTTATTAATACTACTTAAATGTAAGCAATTAGAGCATTTAAATGCTCTTTGAAGAACAATCTTACATAATGAGGCATCAGATCTGTGGGCATTGTTTCACAATTCCTGAGTGACAATGAATTGGCCGTCAAAGTTCGGTCTAAGGAAGGCCATATGCTATCAAGAGCAGCGCTAAAAAATCGATCCAAGGCTGGAACAGCTCGTTTGTGAGCAACCATTTGAAGCCGTAGAATGACATGAGCACACAAAAGAATTCCAATTCCGTCCCAGCTCGTCATTACACCTTCTTCGACAACAGCCTAGGGTAGGTTCATAACAAACACACTGAATTAATTGTACCTTAAAACTTTATAAACCAGAACTTTCCATCCGATTAATTCAATACTTGGCTCATTTGAATATCTTAATGATTACAGAACTATGCAGATCATGCTCTTTTAATTTTCGTACTAAACATTTAGTGGCCCTTCTTTACAGTACTTCCGATTACTTAATACTAGTACTATGTTCATACTGGATTAGTTATAATGATTAAACATGGAAAGAATCCAAAGCAAACAAAATTTTACCAAAATATGTCCAAGTGTTTTTCCCATGATAACATCAAATAGTTCGGACAGAGCCGGTCCTTTGTACAGAAAAAAATCATTTAAAAATAAATATTCACGGCACCCGTTGTCGACTAGAGTGAAAATTAAAGAACGGAAAAGTGCTTCATATGGTAAAGGTGGCCCATTCCAGGCATGAGGAACAAGAGCTGGAGCTTCCAAATCGGTTAGAAGGTCTGCACGTTTTCCCAAAGAAAAGACAGGATTTTTTCCTTTAACTTCTTCAGCAGCAGCTAGTAAGTGGTCTTTATTCGCTATCTCTGATGTCTGCTTCTTTGCCAGACGTGAGGCGTAAGTTTTGAAATAAGACAAATAAATTTTACTCATGGTATCGACGTATTCACCCTTAACTTCTTTGGCAATATTTTGTTCGTTGCCAAGCAAAAATTCATAGAAAAACCTGAAATGGGCAAATAACCATATTTAAAAGTTTTTTTAGAGCGCGGTAATTACTATAAAAGGTGAAGTGATAATAGTTGTTAAGCTTTTAGTTCAATCTGAGTTGTCAAGGGCAAGAAAATTACTATACAACCTATTATAATATTAAACCTTACTTATGTTTGAGTAACCCATTTTGAGGAATCTGATAGTTTGTCACGGGTTTCCTAAACTTATAAACTTGCGCTAGTAAGTATTCGCGGACCTTTGCAGTGGCCCGAATGGTTAACTTATGGAGAACATCCTGAACATCTTTAGCAGCTCTTGTATCCTTAGCACTGAACACGAACTGTGCTTTTTGGCCCAGGATTTTGAGTTGCTCAATAAAAATCGGTTCTGTCGCCGGGGTTTCCAAAATCGTTCTGTACCAACACATTCCATACATATTGCATTAAGTAGATATTACTTTTGTCTGAGCCGTCAACAATAAGATCATCTTTAAAATGAATGCTTACCGAAAAAATAATACAATTAACTTCAAAATACATATTTCACTGATATCTATAAAGCATGCAAGTAAAAAATTAACCCACTTGATTAAAGTTTCAGGGACGATCATATCATCTACAAAAAGGGACAATTCTCCTCTGACTGACTGCCGATTACAAAGTTGTACACTCATACTAATGGACTGCTTCTGAAGTGTTTCAATTTCATTGCTTAGTGATCCTAACTCCTTTTGAAATCCAAGAAGCATTTTTTCCATGGCTTCAAGTATTTTATCACAGTCGTCGATCTGGTTATGGAGATTCGCAATATTTCCACTCTCCCGTATATAATCTTTAATTGACTCATTTTCTGCCTAAAACACAAGTATAATTGAAAAATTATTGCAGAGATCACATCGTTACAAAATGCACTGAAATAATATGTGTTTGTATATTCTAATGTTGCGAATGTCAAATATTTAAAAAGCCTCACCTCTCGCAATTCTTTTTCAATATTTCTTGAGTACTCTCGAAGATCCCCTTGGGACTGCAGTGCTTCTCTGACTAAATGTTCAATTTCAGGGCTAACTTCATCTAGAAAGCCAGCAGTATCCATTGTAACACGTGTGTATTTCAACCAAGATCAAATCCCATGCAAAACGGGGCGGGGGTCTTCACATTAATTCTTAATTGTTCAAGAGAAATTTTCAACCCCTGTTTAACTGTAGTAAGAATATACGAAACCTGTCCACTGAAATATCAACAAACAAACACATTAATTAGGTATTCAGATTCAACCGTAATTTAGTCCATTAATTTTTTAACTAGGCATGCAAAAATGACTTATGAATGAATTAATGACTTCAATAATCAGGGGTTCGCGGTCAAATGCCAACGTCAAAACTGTCATGACTACACAAAGTCACAAAGGCAAATTATTTAGTCATAAGTATACCTATATAATTTCACTATTATACTTGCGTGCCATGTGTCAAAGTCAACATACTACCTACAACAGCATTTCCAAAACGTCCTCGTATCACGACAGCTTTATGAATTGCCCACTACGACAGACAACAGAAAAAAACACCATTAATTAAGTACCTACCTACAAAAGTCATCTCTGATTAAGTCAGCACTCAGCAGTCAGTTCTTAGCCCGTACACGATTGACGATTTATGTTCAATCGTCCCCTGTCCTCAGTCCTCACTACACAAAATAATTGCAATGGTGATAAATAAAATAATAACTGCTATATTTACCTAGCTAACTCACAACATAATTTAACGCTGGCAAATTCAGAAACCTGACGCTTGACAGCCTGACTCGGGCTTGACTTTGGCACTATTTATATCATAATTGCCCGAAACTAAATCAATTTAATGTTCAAAAATTCGACTGAATACACACGTTTATTATTTTTGTTATAATAACGACCGAAATACCACAAACCCACAAATATATCTAATCGACCATCAGCTGGTCAGTATCCTATTCGTAAGTGTGAAACCATGGAAAGAATGCTTTAACATTTAATACAAAAGTGTTTTTTCTAGAAATTAACTTATTTAAAACGGTCAAAACTAGAAATAACTTCATAAGCCTTCAAAACCAGTAACTAAAGCTTTCAAACAGGTCAAAACAAGAAATTATTTACTCTTTCAGAAAGGTCAAAACAATAAATTAGCAGCATAGCAGCTCTTTCAGAAAAGTCAAAACAAGAAATTAACACTTTCAGAAATGTCAAAACAGTAAATCAGCAGCTCTTTCAGAAAGTTCAAGCCAATAAATTAGCAGCTCTTTCAGAAAGGTCAAAACAATAAATTAGCAGCTCTTTCCGAAAGGTCAAAACAATAAATTGACACTTTCAAAAAGGTCAAAACAAGAAATTGACACTTTCAAAAAGGTCAAAACAAGAAATTGACACTTTCAAAAAGGTCAAAACAAGAAATTGACACTTT